>JAHDVE020005698.1:0-22662 GCA_022606495.2 Halesus radiatus
CATGATTCAGTTGAAATTTTTCAATTATTTGCGAGTTCACAGTAATCACTTATAATTTTTCCCTATCTTTTATGCGAAAATAATTATAAATGCATATTTTGTAAAGTGTTGAAAAGAATTTTGATGGGCTTAAATTTAAATTACAAACGACCGATTTATGTCGAAACACAAATTTGATGAACATAATTTAAATTTCGACCCAAAAGAACGCTGTTTTTAAGATGTTTAATTTTTTATTTCATCATATTGACAAAATTAGTTCTGCACGATCATTTTTTTTTTAATTCATGTTGTATGAGAAACAATCCAATGCAGCCAGTAATGCAATTTTTGTTAGGTGATTTTGATAGTTTAGTAGTAATAATCAGTTTAATAATAAAAATAGTATATTTTCTATATTTAAACAGCAATTAGAAAGCACCGAAAGATTTATCTATAATAACAATAAAATCGTGAAGAGTTATAAAGACACAAGAAATACGTGGAACCTTTCTAACTGACAACATAATTTTTAAAATTTTATTTTTAAATAAATACAAATAATTTTTTTTGTAGTACAAATGCATCTTAATAGCTAACTACAAAAAAGTGTAAATTTATTATACAAATACTAGCCAACTCAACAGAGAAAGATTTGTTTGAAAGTTTGAGATCAGCGCCATGTAGTGACAGTAATGATAACTAAGTATAGAAATAAAATACATCAAGAATGTAATATCACAGTTTGTTTTGTTGTACACGGAAGTTACTAAAAAATACGTTATCTACAAAATAAAAGAATAAGAACGAGTACATGATAATAGAAATGCAACAATAAGGCGCATTCAAGATACTCGTATAAACAATACATTTTAAGTTTAGTCTTATTTCGAAATGCCTAATATTTTTAGAGGATGTACGAGTATACTTTTTTTATATATTTTTTTTCTAATTTAGATACACTATTTACAGTTAAGACTTTTGCAAAATTCGCTGAGGAAATTAAAACTTGTAATTACTGTTGGAGTTTCCTAATAATTGTTTAATTTGTGATTTGAAAGAATTACAATTTTTTTTAAATTTTATAGGGGAGGGCATTAAAAAAAATTATACCATGATAGGCGTAATGGAGTTCAAAGGCACTAGTTTTAAATTTAAGGATTTCATTACCACGTGATCTTGGTCGGATACTTATTTTTGTGGGCATTGTTGATTTGAAATGGTCTTTGTGAATTTGTAACAATGTGTTCTTATTGAAAATTTTATTCAAACTGTGAATTTCTAAAAGAATTAAATAGCGGTGTAGTTGGAAATATCGATGGTTTTTCTAGGATGACTTAGAAAATCAATTTATTTTTTATAACTTATTGAAGTTTGTTAACCTCATTGTAATATTTAATCATAAATAAGTGATGTCTATAGATGTCTCATATAAATAAAATCGGGTAGGTATATCCAAGAGTCTATTCCGATTGCAATTGAGTTCGATATGAAACTTTGCAATCATCATAAGGATAGCAGCCAATAATATGGGATTTATAAAAATTGAGGATAATATTAACAAGTCTTGAACTTGAAGTATGATATCGGTGTAAATGGCGTAAATTAAACTGGTCTCATTAGCTTAGTTGGTTAAGCGGTTACCCAGGATAGGTAGAGGTCCTGGGTTCGAGTCCCAGATGCGACTGAAATCTTTTTAATTTGGGATGTGTTAATATTATCTTTTTCAATGATTAAACTTACAAAAACAATCTCTGTATCATTTCAACAGGTAAGAGGTTAATTTTAAAGGTTCCCCCCAACCGATTACATCGTATTTTAAAATGGATTGCGCAAAGAAAGGTATATTATTTTTAACCTATTGGGTGATAGGATGTTTCACAATCTAATTAATATGTAAATAAGTTTTCTTATTTTGATTACCGTATTTTGAATTTGTTCTTTCCATTTTAGTTGACTGTTTACTAAAATCCCAGATACTTTATGCTATTTTTGCCTGTGATGGGTAAACATTTGGTATAGTCGCATTATTTTTTATTTGCAAACTGTGATGAATGGATTTTGATAAAAATATTGTTTTCGATGTTTTTTTCTTTTAGGGAGAATGAGATGAAGTATGTTTTGTCAGTATTTATTACTTTTGACAGACAATTTCAGTCGAACCATGTTTTGAGTATGTTTATATGTGTATTGATATTCTCATTGCTTTCTTTCATAATTTTCCTTTTGTGATCACCACAGTGTCGTCTGCATAAGATGTGATGTCTCTAAAGTCAAGTCTTTTAGTAAAAAGGTTACACGTGTTGTTTTAGATACGCCAAAAATATTGTTATATTCAATATAGTGTGTGTTTTAGTTTCTTAACACATAAAATAAACTTTCCAACTATTTGCAATAACAAACCATACAAAAATTTTAACAAATTATAAAATAATGAAATAAAAAATTTGAGCACTCATATCTGAGAATTTTGGTTAGAGCAGTTAGAACCCCTTAACTCTCACCTTACGCAGTTGCGAACGATGCGATGGATTTATTTATTTTCCACTGCATAAAATTAGGAATACGTACAGTTAAAACCAGATATGAAATTACCGCACTTGATTTGCTATTACTAATTTACCTGGTTAGACTATAACCGTTTTCAAACTGATAATGGTCAACAGAGAGCAGACATGCCTAGTTTGTTTTTTAATTTCCGGGTGCTACTCCTAAAACACTCCGTCGAATATTAAAGGCTCTCCGACCTACGTCTTTTCCGAATTGAATACTCGTACATGAATCATATAGATATGAAAAGACCGCACCTGATTTCATATTAATTACGTTACACACGACGAACATAATATCAAGATATTTGTGGGCTTCTAAAGATTAAAATATGCTTTCGCTATACACGGTAGCTATACTGTACGATGATGACTGAATACGTGCTGGGATGATGGGTAGGGGAGGGCACATAGTGGCGCGAGGGGGCCCAGCTTGGAAGGAAAAGGCGGACAGATACATTATTAAATATCGCTCGGCTAGTTATTCTAGGGATATAATCTAAACCACGCCTATACCATTATAATACTCGTCTGTGATGATTGTATGGCGAGCGATATTATGATAAAAGCTATGCCCTTTATATTAATATCATATTATTCGTCTTGTGTAACGGGCATTATTGTCAGATCTGGTTTCTAATGTAAGACTATAATCGTATTTATACAGATAACACTTAATGTTGACATACTATTTTGGTTTTGTATTTCTATGGTATGTAGGCGGCCATCTTGGACGCTACCACCACACTCACTCGATTTTCACGGTTCTCTGACTATTTACAGTGTTTGGTCCAAAGCAAAGCGAATTATTAATGTATAACCACAAAGCAAATAGAGTCACACGTATATCCTTACAGTAATTTGAGAGTAACGACTTATGCCCTTTATCTTTATAAAGTTCATTGCGAATCTAAACGCCTACTCCATATACAATATTATTCTTCTTACCTCGATTCTCAGAAGTTTGTACGTACTCGGAAACCTATCCAGGTTCATTGTTATCATTTTGAGTTGAGAATCGGTTTGCTCTACGTACCAACACAGGTTTGTAACTCCTGATAATTACTCTTTGGAGACATGGAACGCTCCCCGGCTTGCAAGATTCATGTTTCGGCCTGTTAGCTTCCTTCGAGATTTCCCCGCTATAGCGACAGTTGTATCTCATAGGCCGGCCTCCCCATCAGTCCCAATGACTACTGTCTGGGGAAATTGCACAAGATATTGCTTTTGACACCTGTTATAAGACTTTTTTTATAATTAAAGATCCGTCTTTGGTTCTGTACGCCTCTCTATTCCGTCCCTACTCTAGTAAAAACAATATTTTAAATATATGTGGAAATTTTTAACTATTATTAAAAATATTTACTTTAAATGAATCAGTTGAATGCGAGAAATCACCACGAGGCAGAAAGTTGTCTCTTTAAAATGCTATTTTGTAAAGCATCAAAAAGAGCAATCACTTTGTGGCTTTGGCAAAATCTTTGTTGTTAATATATTTGTTATTTATTTGATATTTTTATTATAAAACATAGATATTAAAATAATTTTTTCAATAACAAAAAAAGAGTAGTGATGCAGAGCTGCCATGTACAGCTTGTCTGTAGGTTCTATTGTTTACAAAAAAATAATAAACGTAATATAATCTAAAATCTCGTAACGTAAAACGTCGAACTGCGCAAGTATCAAAGCCATTGAGTTGCGGCTACTTCTTTTAATAAACGCTATTTCTTTTCTGGATTGTCAGTTGGGTACATTTTGTATCTCAAATTCAAATAAAACACTTTCATGTAATGTCATTGCTGGATGAGTCCATTTTTAAAAACAATCTTTTTATTGTGTATAATGGCACCTGTCGTCAATTACATTTTGTATGTAATTTCATTGCCCGTAGTGAACAAAAAATGAAGATTAATACTTTTCAAATCACTTCCGGTAAAGATATAGGGAAAATAAAAAATATAGGTCGTCAGCCCACATAAAACGTTGCGTGTTTATGTAGGCTGTTTTAAACCAGTTTATAATATTTATGTGTCTGTCGACCGGTTTCGGTTAATATCAACCTTCCCCAGGACCTTCAATATAATCTAAATTAAAATACGGATGTTTTTAATATTTTATTTTTAAATATAAAAATAAAATGTCTTTGAAGCTATTCTATAGAAGCTTAGTTAGCATATTTATTATTAATGGAATGTGTGTACCTATGCATACCGTTGATAGATCCGTTGTAAATTATCGGTACCTCTCATAAACGACGCAATAAACGAGCAAATTTCCCCTTCCTTTAATTCCACGCTGAATAAGTGTCTTATGGAAATTCTACATTTTAGTCATTTTTTGTCTTAACAGATTAACAATGCACTATATACTGATAAACGTTACTGTATTTTTTTGAAATTTTCCTACGAGAAAGAGACTCTAGAAGAGCTACACAATGACATCGCGCTAGAACGTAGTACAAGTTTGTATTAAATGCACATTGTTTAAATAAACAGCCAATCACAGTTGTTTTCTGCGGTGCTTTACGTGTTTTATTACTGAACTTTTATAAGTATTTAAGAAATCTATTTTGATTCAATACACTTCTTTAAATTGCCTTATCTAGCGAAGGCATCGCCTGAGACTGGACAAAACCAAGACAATAAAAATTGGCCTGCAATAAATAATGAGTATAGTTTACAGTGATGGCGATCAAATAGTTTGCAGGCGTGAGTAAATCTACATTTTATTTATGTATCTCACAATCGTCACAGGAACTTAATTATTCGCGAACCAAAAAGAATGTATTCCATAAATCATTCCAGTTATTTTAAAATGTTCATATTCCTCTATATTATACCGAGGTTGTCGTCTTAACCGAGTTCGCTATACCCCAACTTCTTTAATTGTGAGGGGATAATATTTATTCCAAATCTTCAGCCGAGCAAGATAAACTGGCAAAGTTGGCGCTGAAACCTTATCACCTGAAACTCTGGGCGAAGTACGAGTGGGAGCAGGCAGGTAGGGCGCCATCTTAGCCCGAAGAAATTATTATTGTTATCCGGGGGACCCGGGCGGCATTATCCGGGTAAGTAGGACGACCAGATTCGGGGGAGGGGATGCTTTCACCCGGATAATCTCGCCGAGTTTAACTGCGGTGGCGAGATGACACTGTTTTATACTCGTAAGTACATCTGAGATGTATAGGTATTTATTGTATAGGCTTTTGAGAAAAAAAATTCTCAGAAATAATCACAGATAACGATGAGCAAGGACATGATGCATACTTTAATACAAAGTTCAACCTGAATCAGAGTGTGAGTATCAATAGTAAAGATTGTGTTTTCTTTTGGGTTTGTTTCGAACATGAATACGAATATGAAATATTTTTAAACTATAAATTTTGCCATCAATTCCGTGGCTTTTATCACCAAAGTTCCATTTCCAAATGGTCCTTTATTTGATATGTATTTTTTTACCCCTTATATGTAGGTCCAATATAGACGATTTAAACATAAATCAAAAGCCAAACAAATCTTCTTATACATAAAAAATTAAGTGGTTTCAAACTCATATTTTTTAATAGTATTCCAAGTTCTTTAATTTTATGCTCCCATTCTGTTCTAAAACGACTACAGACATATTGACAGCAAAAATAATCACCCCAGAATAATGTACACTTCTTGGTTAAGTAGCCTACATACTCAAATCAAACACAAAAAGGTTATTTACTACTGATGCCCTCATTCTTAGCTATAAGCTTGAGTTTGCATTTTTCCAATAATACATTATATCTAATTATAATAAACATTCCAAATAAAAGTTGGATACATAGGTTTATAAAAATAAAATAACAGGTAAATGATACATGACACATTAAAACATAAAATAAAAAAGTGCTAAGGACCTTCTTAATCCTTGATCTGTGATTATTTCTGACAAATATTTTTGATTAAAAAGCGTTATAGTTATCTAAGCAGCTATAGACATGTTCATTATTTGTTTTGACTTTTTTTAATTTTGGTTTTTGTTTTGAATGGGATTGCAGATGTGCGTCGTTGCTAATAGAGACTTTATTTCCGAGTCTAGAAAAAAATGCAAAATTTAGAGCAATACATGCTTCCGTGGAACTATTGCAATTCCAAGGAAAGATGCTGCCAATTTTTCATAGTTTCATTTCACTATGGATATTTATGATTTTGACGGCAAATTATAATGTTTTCTGGTTCACTTTTATTTAATTTTTAAGAATAAAAAAAACTGTACAAACGATTTTCATCCAACCTTCGCTACCGTACATGGGGTCAAGCATGCTGGATACACTTCTCGTGGTACAAGTTGGTTTTCTTCATATAAATTATTTGATTCTCTCCTAGTCTATCACATTTTTTATAGATGTAAGTAGCAATATTTTTGAGTGCGATTAATATGAAATACTTACGTTTTAAAGATTTAATTTTGTTACATATGCATTTTATATAGATAATAATAATAATATTTGAATTATTTTTCTAGCGCCGTTTTAGTAAGAAATCACCTCAAGAGCGCTTACCCTAAGTACCTTAACTTTAAATTCAGTATGAGGTTTTAAATGACAAGCACCCGTTAGTCAATAAACTAAAAAGTAGTTCATCAGGACTCTTTTGTCTTAAATTTTGTAAAATTTCTTAAAATTAATTAAAAAAAGTTGGATTTAACTTAAATTCTGGAGCAAATATTCTTTTAATATTAGCTTCTTAGATTATTCGATTTCCATTAATATTTAGATAACCATTTGACAAGGTCAGAAATTCAAAAGTTACTATGTAAACATCTCAATTTATTAAACTGTTAGGAATTTAACGTGCCGCAGGGGATATCCATCTAATTTGTTGGAAAACACTGAAATCACTCAAAATGAAACTAGTCTCAGCCGGTTTTACTTGTGTTTTGTTAAGTTTTAATCATTTCACAGTCAATTTAATACGTATTAATATAGTAAAAGAGAAAAATGTTAAATAAAACTAAAAAAAATTGCACTCCCTACCCTATTCCACTCCAATCTCAGCTAAAAACCCATCTCTAGATTTTGCTTCTTCCACAGAGATACGGGTGGATTAAAAACTGTTTTCTACCCGATATAATACCTATTTTTCATGCAAAACCAGACAATTTAAACGCAATTTTTCATCTTCAATATAACTTTTTTTTTAATGTAGGATAGAATTTAACAAAGTGTGATTTTTTTGCTTATCTGTATTTTCAGTAACTTTACTGTGAAGAATTTAAAAAAAAGTGAATATAGGTGATATTGATAATGATTTTCCTGTAGCCCTTTGTTCCGAGTAACTGCTGTAATTAAACTATCAGCAAGCTATTAATCACGTACTTCCGGTAATTCCGATACAACATTCAATAAAACACGTACAAAGATTATTTTTCAAATAGGTGTGAGATCCAATCAAATGATTACGAATTGACATTTCGTAATTCCAATGTAAAATTAATGTTAAAAAGGCGTAGGCCGTTTTACAATTTCACAAACGTGTTTATATTATTTACTAGATATCACTTTAAACACACGTTCTAAACAGAACAGTATGTACTTACATATTATAGATTTGTTTATAAATAGAAGAAATTTTCAGTTTTAGGAAAGTTGAAATTGAATGTACGGAATAGAATTCCACACGTCACTATAAGTTTCATTGATGCATTAAAACCCATAACAGTATATCAGTAGAAAATACAAATGAAATAAAATTTGGATATAAAAGATACATGACGGCCTCCATGGTCGAGGGGTAAGACTCTCGACTACGAATCCGAAGGTCGCGGGTTCAAATCCTGTTCAAATTTGTTCTGTTTGACAATGAATTAATTTGAAAATAATACATAGTATATTTACGCACGTTCCAGAGTGGAAGATGCTCTCAGTATCGCCCTGGTGAAAGACCACCATTCAGAATTGAAATGTTGCTTGAAATGGATTTTAGCCGTGTTTGTGACCAGATCTATTTAGAGCCAGGTATTTCCCCACCTTCATCTTCCCCTTCTCCTTCCCCTCCTCAATACCTTCAACCTCACAACATTCCCAAATTGTGGATGCCATAGTCTCACTAGCTCCAGACGGTTGGGTTAGGTTAGGTTGTGGGCTTAGAATTTAAATTTGCGAAGAACTGACCAAACAAAATAGGCTGATGAATTATTTTTTACTAAAAAAACTAATTAAAACAGGCGGCCAACATAACGTCTACTGGAGATGAAAAATCAGATTTTTTATTAGTTGAAAATATATATACGTATATAAATATTAATTTATCCTACATACATATTATGTAATTAAAAAAGATTAAAATATAAAGGTGTTTTACATGCAAGTTCAACTAAAATCATTGTTTCCGAGCAAATTGTTTAACAAATAAAATGTGTTAAATACCTGGCTCATATTATGGGAGATTTATTCAAAATGGTTTGATATTGAAATAGCTCGATCGTAAAAAAGGCACAGCGGAGGTTTAAAATCGAAGAAGCTTTGAATACGATGCTAAAAATTAAAAGTAAACACAGTGGAAATATATAGAATCTTATTTAGCGACGTTCGACCCTCACCTATATACTTGCACATAATAGCGTACATTGCGTGCTCAAATAATGAAACATTGTAAAACAGTTGCTCAAAAATACTAAACCATGAAAATAACGTCTATTAACTTTGGTACAGGGTACAAGTACAACAGAACCGACTGAGATGCCCGTATTAAAAAGTTTTTAAAATTTATGAATGGCGCTGAATCCAGCAATTCTTTCCAAGTTACGACAACTCCGGTTCCAAAACGGAGTTTCATTTTTGTCTGTATTTCCAAAGTCAATATTCTTACCGAAGTACAACCGACCTATCTACTATGTACAGATCCCATTCTACCCGAGTCAAGTTTCTGTGTTTTTATTGTGTGTGAATCTTATGAATAAACTTACGATCGCTTAGAGCTGCGATACCATGGAGGTGAAAACATAATTTTATTTGTGATTCGCACACCATATTCTTTCCCCATAAACAACAAATTATCAGATTTTGTTCTGTTTCGTTCTCGAATGTCTTGGAAGTATCTGATACTATTTTTTATTTATTTTCATTGAAACCTATCATTGTGGTGTAACACTATATAAGATTATTTAAATTTTAATACTATGACCTGCCGGTGTCGCTTTAATAAAGCAAGCGTCATCAGGGTAGTATCTTTCTAAAACTCACTATTTTACTAGGTTATGTTTACAATATAAATAGAAAAAAAAAAGTTTATTTTATTGGATAGCCAAGTCCTCCATTACGACACAAGCAACATCTTCCGCTTACTGTGATGGTAGTAAAAGATTTTCAAATAGTATCAGGTTATTCGTCGTAATTCGGTAATGATTGCCTTTCTTTGAACAAAAAAAAACATTTATGACAAAGTGAGGGTACTTCCGAAACCGGTCGATTATTATATGAAACTTGAAGTAGTTCAAAACAAATTTATGCTTTTACGTTTTTTTTTTATGTCTGTGATATTACGTATACTACTATAATTGACGTAGAACGTAGACGTAACAGTTCTGACATAGACGCAGTTTAGTGTTATTTTTATACTCATATTATCTACGTACACCATGTATAAGTAGATATCCAATCACTTTCTTTAGTTCTTGCACCACGTTCCCGATGTCCCTACACGTTTTTGATAAATAATGTACAACATTCACCAAGTTTTATTATTTTTCTCGTATTTTCTATTCGACGATCGTTTTATTATAGAAAGGATATTATAAAGAAGGCACTCGACTGAAAACGGCTTGTTTGAACAGGGCTTAGGTGCTTAAAGAAGCGTTCGCTTAAAGTAACGTTGTGTTTTCGACAGAGGCAAAATATCGAACGATAATGAGGGTTAGCAATTTGGAGACACTTTTCTCAGAAGATGATTATTTCATTATAATAATATTAGAAGAATTCGGAGTAAAAGGGCTTTAATAGGACCTAGTAATGAGAAATGACACACTATTATTATAATCTAGGCTAATAGGCTTATATAATATTACTAGCTGACGTGTGCCCGGCCTTACTCGGGGTTATGAATGGTTTAGACTAAAGTTGGGAGGCTGTGAATCCTAGTGAAGTGGTTGTAACTATAATGTGGAAAAAATACAATTTTAAGAATTAATATTATTTTAACTACTCCTACCCCTTCAGCTATCCCCACGGCTACCCTACTCCTTACCATTGCACCTTATCGACCAAGTTATATCGATGATCCACCTTTCCCTTTTAACCATCGTTCATTCAATATCCTTATCAGACTTTACATCTCTTGTATATATTCTTTTCCAAATTCACAAACTCCATCCACTTGGTCCAAATTGTGCACACAAATTTAAAAAAAATAAACTGTCAACATAATGGAACTGATCGTAGATAAAAAAAAAAAAAGTATCGGGGTGTTCAAACTGAAGTCGAATGTTCTATTTTTGTAACTAGTACGTGCCGTTTTTTAAGCATAAATGTAACCTTTTACCTCTACTAGTGACTTCGGAGGTCTAGTTGAAGTATACCACATTGTTACTTTTAAATGACTAAATTATACTGTCTTCAATTCGGCCCCATAACCCATTACTGCGCTAAGATAATGCTTTATATTATAACATATAAACAAAACAAACACATATTTATACTCAAACGTTTTTTCTTAGATAATTTATTTTTCATGTTTTTAAATTTTTGTAAATTAAATTTAACAATGTTATTATTAAGTTCTGCAAGTATTTAACTTTTTATTATTAACTACTTGAAATACAAGTGAAACCAACTAACTAGCCATCTCGCCTTTATCCCATTGGGATAGGTAGAGATGATGGACCGCTAAACAACTCGATCTTGGCACACATTCCTTGCTTCATTCACGTGCATACATCGTCTTATATATTCTCTTCTGTTATTCTGACTCTCGAAATGCCCCGACTCAAGTACTTTTTTTTATTGAAAAATTTTCTTAAATAATTACCTTTTGAAACAGTCTATAAAATACAAGAAAATATGATAAAAATTAAATATGTAAACAAAAAAATCCCACAAAGGCAAAGCCTGTGTGTTGGTATCATAATAGTTTTTTATCACATTTCTATGGCTTATGTGAAAACTTTCATTTTAAACAACTTTAGGTTTTTAAAAATCTCAATAAAAATAATTAATAATTAAAAATTTGAAAAAATAAATGAATCATTTTCCTAAAAGCAATAAGTGCTAGCGAAAATAAGAAACATAAAATATGGCATAAAGTGATAATAAGAAACAAACAAAAAAAAATTCATTAGTTATGACAGTAAACAGAATTTACTGTTATTTTCACATATACGTACATAAGTATGATAAGATTTTAGTGGGCGTTTTAAAATCACACACAAGTACGATACTAATGTATTGAAAGTAGGTTTTATAAAAATGTATATGTATCGGTGTATTAAAAAATGATAACATAAAATAAGGCATTGAACAGTATAATACATTGTTGGTACCAGCAACAGGTGAAATTGTTGAGTTGAATTTTAAAAGTCTAACATTAAAATTTAAACAAAAGGGAACAAGCTAGAATTCTGTCTAAAGGAAAATACTATAGATGACTGATAAGACTAATAAGAAAAATTTGGTTCACATGACCGTCCCATGTCTTCCTCGGATGTCCGCGGCTTCTTCAATCATTCACATTCGTTTCGTATATTCTTTTTACACTCCTTTCTTCGTTCATCCGCTCCACATGCCCAAACAATCTAAGCGTTTCTTTCTTAATCATACTCATTATGATTTTATCAGCCTTATATTATTTACAAATATCCACATTTTTCCAACGGTCATTCATGGTTTTATTACACATACGTCTCAGGGTCCTTATGTTTATAGCATTTAGTCTACTTTCATCCTTCCTCTGCCAGTTCCATGCTTAACTGCTATACATCATACTTGGTAGCTTAATTCCATTGTCACCTGCTAGCTTCGCTTCTTTGGGACGATTTTGTTTATTAGCGCCAACCGCGTGCAGCCCTTCATTAATTAAGTTTTGTGAATTCATCCTTCTTTCAACATCTCTATCAGCCTTTCCATCTCTTGTAAACATACCCAAATTCATAAACTCATCCATTTGCTCCAAGTATTTATCATTCACAACTATAAATATTGCAAACTGTTTTCGTACTCGCTCTCTTTCAATCACCATGACTTTACATTAAAATAAACCTGATTTTTTGGAAAACTGATTTTAAATTGGACGGATTATGAACCCGTGGCCTCCAGGGTCAGTATAAAAGATGTACTCAGCCACAGTAGTCGTTAAATTGATATGAATTATTACATATTTCTTATATTGGTAAATAATCCCTATCAGAAGATTATTTGCGAAAACCCCCCAACGGCAACAATCGTATTATTACAGCACGAACTCAGGTAAAAATATCAGATTATAAATTCGAAACTTTTACCAATAATTCCCTAAAATAAACGCGATTTAATTAATATTATAATACTCTACTTAGTAAATCGTACATGCGCCACCAATTCGGTTAACGATTATGAAAGGATAAATATAGTCCGATATCCAGAACTTGGTTGTATATCTTTGAGTTCTATATTAAGCCTGAGCTCTAAATTTCAATGAGCTTAAATCGATTGCGGTTCCTTTTAAAAAATATTTGGAATGTTCTAGATAATATATTAACGTCGCCACTTCGAGGGTCGTGATTGAGTGATATCAAGAGAGCAATTTTAAAATTCTCTGGCCTGAAAGCTTTTTATGTGTGGTTTTAACGAAGTAGGCAATAAATAAATGTCGTGGCAACTCGGAAAAATAAGTAAAAATAAGTCAAAGGCGTCAAAAGCGAGTAATACCAAAAGCATTAATTTCTCCTGAAAGCCGCTCAGTCAATCATTCAATGATTGCATCAATCGCTGTTCAACGTGAATTAGAATTTTCCAAACCAAGCAACACAATTTCCAAGCAGTCCAAATAGCTTTTATTATACTCTATAACTTCCTTTAAAACATTTAGTAAGTAGTTCATGTAGTAGACCGAGAGCTTACGGATTTTCCTTTCACGTATTTTATTGGACTCGCTTTAAAAATACGTGGCTTAGTTTTTAATTGCAATAATTAGAGAAATTGGCTTCATTAAGAAGCGATTTTGTGTCAAAATATGATTAAAGCTTTTTTCAAATCATCTATTGAAATATAAGTCAGTTAAATTAAACTATTCTAATCTTTATGTTATTTCCTACGTTTTGGCATAATTCTAAATGCACAATATGCAATACTTTCTTCGTTATTCAAAGAATCATTTTATCCTAAACGTCAAACACGAAAATTTCCCCTTCTAAAGAACCCCAAACTCCTAAGACAGCCTTTAAACAAAACAATAAATTAAATGCTTTTCTTCTTTAAAATCTTAATCTCCTAAGATTTTCTTACATTTTTTGTTAATAGAAACGTTTCATAACACAACTGAAATTGAATAAAACACTTGTTTTTTTCTAGGTGTCGCTCTCACGCATATTTAGTGGTTTGTCATTTAGGCTATTTTAGAAATGAAAAGACTAAAAAAATTAAATGAGAAACGGCAATAAAGACTTTTTAATAAATATATTGATATTTTTAATTTTATTTAATTAATTAATTTATATGTTTTGGTACAGAGTTGACAGTATTTTCAACTACTAAATTAAGTATATGCTAGTAATATGATAATCGAACGTACATTTCCAGTTAATATATAATATTATGTAGGTAGTCTTCATAGCAAAGAAGTTTAAAAAAATTGTACGGTTAGAATTCAAACACCGATTCTGTTTTTTTCCTATGCGATTCTTTCTTACTTATAAAGAAAAGGCGCGAGAGAAAAAATAAAATTTAAGTCATATTTAAATATAACAAAAAAAACGATATTTTTTGGACAACGATGAAGGTGTTTTGCACTCACGTTTTACTTAGTATCGTTGATACCTCCGATATTGACCTTTAATAACCACCATGATAAACTATAAAACCATAGCTCGAATTCACCATATTGCACCACAAAAAAAACCGTGTGCAAAATATCAATTTACTCATAATGGTAATTTTGACTATTCATCGATGTAATACGAGTATATCTTGAATGAGATTATTCGAAAATACCGAACAGTCCACTAGATATAAGCCATCAAAATGTTGATAATCTCGCCGGTCGCCTGATAAGCGCGTGACGTCACGATTCATAAAATGATTGGCGCGGCCATAGATATCATATTTGCGGCAGTATCCGTTTCCGCCATTCGAATTGTTAATTGTACTGAATTGTGACTCGTGATGTCATGGGTATACGTTTTTACTAAGTTCACTTTCAAAGCTCACAACTTCGTCCTTTTTGGGAAATATCGTTAAACTAATTTAACTACGTGAACGTGTGCAAATTTTATAATCACTATGTGCGTATAAGGAATCAAATTTTTTTTTTCTTTTAGCAATACCATGAAAGTTTTACGATTCGATAGAACCATACCTTCCCAAAATTTCATGGGAATATGATTGAAGACATTCGACATTCTGGTATCTTATTCGTTTTCATATAAGATGTGCGAGAGAAGAAGATTTTTATGAAAGCAGTTTAGGAAGATCGTCGATGACGTTGATACGTCCGATCACTGGGACCCGCATATCTCGCCTGCTATATCATTAAAAACAGATTACAGTACGTTGGCTAGAACACATTCACTTTTCTTAAATTCATCGTTTATTTTATTAACGCGTATTATATTTTGGTTTTTTCGTAATTTTACTCTATAACTTTTGTATCTAACGCGTCTACAGAGTGGAAAATTTTTAACAGATAAAACGTATTATAGATTGTTTGTACAACACGTGCAAATAGCCAAACCAAAAGCCTATATTTCATCGTAAACAAGTCAAGATTGGACCATAAAAAACAACACCTGCGAGCCACCTGCCTAGATTTCATCATAAACAATTTCGGTCCTATAAAAATCGTACGCACAGCGATACTTCTTTTCCACTCCAGCCGTGGAACGTACAACACCTCCACCGGACACTGCTTCACCTTGAAACTCGACCACCATCATTTATTTCCATTCTACCTGGACCCCGCTCTCCTCACTCGGGATACTTCGACATACACTCCTGCTCTTCTTAGGATCCTACACGTACCGTACAACTTTATTGTTTAAAATATACTTTGATTATATTACATATTCATCAAAATAAAATAAAATACGAGACAACCCTATATAACTAAATAACTAACCATCACGCTGTTAATTGCAGGGGTAGGTAGAGAGGACGGACCCCCCAAATAACTCGATCTCGTCATACACTTCTTGTTTCAATCACATTCATACATCGTCTCATACAATATCTTCTGTTATTCTGTCTCTGGAAATGGCCCGATTCAAGTATTTGATTCACTTGATCGTGCCATGTTCTCTTGGGGCGTCCCTGACTTCTTCTTTTATTCACATTAACGTCAGATATTCTTACACGCCTTTCTTCGTTCATTTGTTCTACATACCTAAACCATATAATCGTTCCTTTCTTATTCTCACTCATTACGCTTTCACCAGCCTTGCATCATTTACGAATCTCGAGTCTACTTTCATCCATCCTTTGCCAGTTCCATGCGTCACTGCCATACACAAGGGTTGGTATCAGCACTCCGTTGTGGACCACTAACTTCGCTAACGAGACAACCCCATTTGTAATAATTTGCTATACAACATTTATAAATGTAAGTTAATACAGTGAATGAAGATAGATTGGTACTAAAGGTTTTTGCATTACTTTTCGTGGTTACAAGCTCGTGGTAATACATAATGTCCCACGCAGCTCCCCACTTAACGCACATAACCTCAAATGTCCCGATCTTATTTGGATTAGAATACACGCTATCATTATACGGCGCTTTAACGAGCCCTCTGAAAGGGTCGTCAAATACTTATCGCTTGTAATTTATATGAGAACGCGTAATAAAGTCGTCGGGATAGCAAATAATAAACGAGATTCTCCCCCGGAGGTCTAATTAGGTTTTCATAACTCGGAGTCAAGTTAAATAGTAGGTTTCTAGTTCTAGCAAGGAACTTTCGTAGTCATAGAATGGAATTATTACAATTTTTCAATATTTATACAATATTAATGTCCCAGAGTCTTATGTTAATCACCGTGTAGATGCGAATAGTAGAAATGGTAATTTTCTCTCATACGCAAAAGTGTCTACAATTCAATTAGTACCACGATGAACATAACGTGTCTTTTTTACGTGTGTTCAAAACTGTTCTGTTTTGTTAGCGCGGCGGTATACAAAGTCAAAAATGTAACAAAAGCCGCCGCTAGTTTTCAATTATTGTAATATTGTGGTTTTACAAGTAAATCGCCTTCATCAAAGCAAACCGACTTTTGTAAAAGTATTTGGAAGTCATAGTAATAATAATAATAATAATATCTTTATTGTAATTAAATTTAACTATAACTAAAATACACGTATAATATAATATAATAATGTAAGTGTACAGTGGTTTATAAAGTAAAATAGAAAATAATATAATAACAGTTATAGTTGAAGTTTCACATAACCCGCCTCACTAGGCTAGCCTGTGTTGAGGCAGTAATTTTGCAAATTATTTCAAATTTCCTATGAATATACATTTATATTAAGATACGCTTTGTAAATCGTTTAATATATAATTTCGAATTTGGGTGAGTGCACCGTAAATGCCCTATCATTACTTTTAATCCAATTTTTTTACATTTTGTTTGAATATTTTTTTAGAATCAATTTTTTTTTATGCTAACCGGAAGAGTGTTGTTGTCAAAATATGATTGCTTTATATTTATTTATTTTCGCCCAAATTGGGCTTCACACACATTGAACTTTAATTTTCCAATACGTTACGCGTATGTTTTATAGTAATGCAGAGATGTAAATAAAAATTCAAATAAAAATATACCAAAGAAAAATAAATAAAAGGTATGTTTGCTAAGAATGTCATGGAAAAATTATAATATAATTGGAAGCAAAGAAAAGTTAGCATGTAGTGGTAATATTTGAACGACAAATTTAATGATCAACATTAAATTCATAGAGTATTTTTTTAGTAATACCTACGTAGGCCTTCGTAATATTAAAAATATCTAGCCATTTTCCAATAGCTTCGTCTAGACTCAAACTATACTAGAAACTGTATATGTAACTATATCCTATGGACGGTGTGATAATGGCTTTGGAAGGCGAAACAACTATCAAGCGTAATTATAATTACCCAGTAGAACTTATTTTTTATAAATAAACAGTTTTTTTTAAATAATAATAATAATTAAAAATATCTATCTCTTGAATTTATTTTCATAATAATATTAATATCAAAAAATTTTTTTTTTCTAATACAAATTGGTTTTTCAATGTTATAAAATATATATATTTTTTGTAATATTTTTGATTAATTACTTACCTACTTCATTCAATTTATAATTTGTCTATTCTTACATTATTGTGTTCTAATTTTTATCATTACTTGACATTATTATTTTTAGTATTCTATTTACTCCTGATGAAGAAAGTATTGGTTCCGAAACATCTGGATATCTGTGTATTATTAAAGTATTGAATACAAAGTATATTAATAAATTAATTTATTTAAGAATAATAATAGTTATTATTAAATTTAAAGACTTATAATTGTATACATATTAATCTGGAAAACAATAAATAAAAATTATTAATATTGTTTCTTGTTTTATCTTAAATAGAGATACGAATTTATTTGTTGGAAGTAATGTACGTAGTTTTAACCATTAAAATCTCACTAGATGGTGTGGACGAGTTTGTTTCGGCTAACAAACTAATTATATTGTCAGATTTTTAAAAGATTTATTGATTTTTACTTCTCAGCTTTTCTCTGAAAATCCATCTAATCATTTTTGAAAGGGATGTCGAACCCAAATATCAGCATCACAACTGCCTGAAAGCAACGAACATAAACACACAGAAAAATGTTTCTTTAAAGCTGCAGGAAATGAATCCGCAACTTTATCTCCCCAGTTTGTACGTATCGCTCTCTAGTATGGCCTTATTCAACCTTTTTATACGCATACTCCCAAAGAACCTCGATCGCTTTTTTAACCCTCATATACAAAGTTATTCAAAATGATGAACTCAATTTCGGACCGCAATGTTTACAAGTAATATTTGAATGATCTACATCGGAATTAAAAGAGGAGGTCCGAAAGTTTCGAATCCCATCGCTAGAATGCTCACACCGCCAAGCAGTTATTTTGCTTCAGTTGTGAGTAAAATGGCTACTATGCAGCACAAGGTTGTCTGTGTTCGTAAGTTCCGTAAAACTGAGTTGGGAACTGTAGTAGAAGGTAACTTTCGTCTCCATTTAACATTGATCCTCCAACTAGAAAGAGAATTTGTCATTTGGTCATCACCAATTTGAGTAAATTAGATGTTTTTATAAAAGAAAACACTCAGGCAGACCGCCTGTATCAGATGAGACCGACAGAAAAAGAGTGCATCGTTTTGAATAACCCCATACGTATGTATTACTGTAAAGATCGAGCATGCAACTGGCGATCAGTATGAAGAAGATGACATGCGAGAGGGAGAATACATTTTCTTAATAACAATTAGCCTATTCACTTTTATTCCGGCATCCCATTTCAAAGAACAAATTAATTATTAAAAAAAAAAATACGCCCCCCGTTTAAAGTTTATGCTAACAAAACACAGTACTAGAGATTGTGTGTCTTGGAACATATGTATACACTTGCGACTGCGATGTCCTTGAAAAAGGTCATTAAGAAACAGCCCTTTACCTTGTTTACGCCTGCTTATAAGCGAAACAAAATTACATAGTTTTTGCGACAACACGCATTGTGTAATAATTCATTTTGTTTTTTCTTTTTACACATAATAAATTTGTAAAACCTTTCGAAACTTTTTTACAGTGTGTTCTGTTAAATCATTAGTTGAAGAGAAACCGAAATAATTGAAAGTTTCTTCTTTAATTGATAAACTAAAGTTCTTAAAAACTTAAGACAAGATTTTTGTGCATAGCGCAAAGGGTAACAATTATTATTTTTATAAACAATAATTATTAATCTAAAACACTCATCCAAATTGAAAAACCTTCCGAGCAAAGATAAATGTCGCCGATAATAATAATGTTTGCGATAAGCCGACGTAGCTCAACGGTAGAGCATCTGACCGGACATTAGAAGGGTGCGGGTTCGAGTCCTGCCGGTGACATTTATCTTTGCTCGGAAGGTTTTTTCAATTTGAATGAGTGTTTTAGATTAATAATTATTGTTTACAAAAATAATGAAAGTTTCTTCTTTCATACTAGTTTTTCTTTTAATTTCGAGTCGAAAAACCAGTTTCGAAAGATGCTGAAAGCTTGCTACAAGCAAGTATTTCACCTGCGTGTTCGACTCGTTATTCCCTGCTATGCATTGACTCATTACTGTACATTTTAAATCCTGCCAAAGCAAGTTTTAGGAGAAATACAAATTTAATCAATAATAAAGTAAACAAGATGGAGATGTTTTTCGCTGTAGTGTGGTGCAATAAAAAACATGTTACTACTTCAAAGCTGTGAATATTGACATTACCAGCAATGATAATTTCTAGCAGTTTGAAAATTCTGTGGCTAGTGCCATGAAGGGGGGGGGGGTTAATAGGGTGGTCAAAGTGACCATAAAAGCGATCCAAGTGGATACTGAATGCCCGAAAAAAGGTCTAATGAACACCTCGTTAATTTTATTCCGTGGGAACTACCATATAATTAATATTTTTGGCACAAAATTTTGAAATCTATATGTCGGTTTCGTATTTTTAATTGCATTCAGATGTTTTCTGAACTAAGCTAGCAATTTTGTAAAAAGTTACTTGCGTCGGTGTGGTTCCCCATCCTATTTAGAACCGTTGTATTACTTGAGAAAATGAGCACTCATAAATTAATTGCCGCAATATCTAAAAATATTTATCAGCCAGTTTTCTTTATATTCAGCAACATTGACTTACTTCCTGGATCGCCAGACTTTTAAAACGCTTATTACGATTTTTTATGATATATTGTCATAAAAGTGGTTAAATGGTTGTTGGGTTGTCGTAAAAATTCCAGCAAAAAAACTGTGCCTGTTTTATGACCCCAGAGCTCACAGCTGTCGCTGATTCATACAAACAATACTTTTGCATTGGAATTGAAGATTATTTATGTTAACTGTTTCTTAAAAAAATCTAAAAATGTGGCGCTGAGTTCAATTTCTTTCAAATCAGTCATATTAAAATCGGCATAGAGCAGTCCGACAAATTAAGGGACCGGTCAGTGGTTGAGTTGGCATCGCGTTCGGGTCTCACCCAAGCGTCGTGAGTTCAATTCCTCGGCTGGCTAAGTCCTCCATTAAGGCACAAGCAACATCTTCCCCTTACTGTGACGGTAGTAAGAGATTTCCAAATATTGTAAGGTAAAAACAAATAAGGGTGTAATGAGCCAATATATTTTACTGCTGTCTTTTAAATAATATTCATAAAAAAATTTAAAAAATTTGAAATGTACTCACAATATTTAAAAAAAACCTTTTGAACTCAGGGGTGTTATTTGACCCCCTTTAATACTGTTCTCTTTTTATATCGAAACTCGCAATCAGGGGGCTGAAAGCCATCAGTCTAACGAGGGGAAATTGTCGTTTGGTGGGCGTTGTTGAGGTTTTTCTATGACAGAATTAAGGCCACTGTATTTACATACAAAAACACGGTGTTGTATGGTGCCGATGTTAGCACGTAATATTGTCATAAATGTACTTACAAGAATCATAAAACGCGCTTTTCTTAATACTGTCGTGTGTTAAAGATATTTTTTCTAAACGGTTTCTGATTAAAAGTGATTTTGATGTTGTTGCGATATGACAGTGAATATTGTTTCAAGATTACCCAAGCACGTAGAATCAACACACATCTATAATATCCCCACTATTGCTATTATGAAGGCCTTGTCTTTACCTATGTGTAAGTGTGTGGTATTCAAAAATTTTATTTTCGAAATTGGTACAGCATTAAAATTTAAACTTGTTAAGTTAGGTTATTGAGCAAGAAAAATATGAAAAACATCCCAAACCCTATAGTGCACCAATAGTGTGCCCCACTGTTGAATTTGGTAGTCATCTTTGGTCTCGATCCCCAAAATACCTGAAAATCCCTCGATTCTTTACAGAAACGGGCGGTCAATTTGATAGATCCGTCCGGAGGGAATACTGTTCTCGTTCTACTGGTATTTCGATGGAAGATGCTTTGAAGATTTAATGTTATTAATCTTTTTAGCATCGGTGCATAGTTGGGAAACACACCAAACGCGCTCCGAAAATTCGTACACGGTTGATATTTGCACATGAGAACTGGGGTTTTTTACAACTCGTTCTGTGTTCAACAGCCCGGCTGTCGAACGACTTGCCATCTTCTGTGTTTCCACCCTTCTGCAATATGGGTCTCTTAAAAATCTATGTTCACTTCTTCCTCTCCTCAAAAAGACCTTCCACACTGCATCCCTCAAAGAGGACGTAGGCCATGAGGGAAATTATTTTCAATGAAAAAATAAAAATAAAATACCCGAGGATACATATCCCCATCTTATTAAAGTTTGTTGACTGTGATAAATAATAATATAAGGCGGTGTTTTAAAATCGATAATATGCATATCTATCTATATACAAATCAATGTAAGTTTGTTTGTTTGCCCTCGATTTTCTCAAAAATTGCTCGACCGATTTCGCTGAAAATAGCACAGTTTGTTCTTATCAGTGTCGGAAAGGTTTAGAGAGTAGTTTGAATGAAATACAATATGTAAAACTGTTACTATAACGTTTTAAAATTAGTATGAATAACATTGAACCCGCCATGTTTTACTTAGGTTAGCCCATAGATATAGCACTCTGGTTAGCCACAGATTGCATATACAAAAAAATAAGATTTTTTTTGGTAGAATATTTAAAAAATGGAAAACACGAGTAGGTGCCTACTGAAGAACTTTATGAATTTGATACATTTTGAAAAAAATAAACCTTTGGAATAAAATAAAATATTCAAATAAATGTTTCTTTATTTGGGGATAGTTACTT
>JAHDVE020005699.1:0-127233 GCA_022606495.2 Halesus radiatus
TTTAATTAATTTGTTTTGTTTTCAATTAATTTATTAAAAATAATATATAAAACATTTGCGAAAAGTTCCGCGGTAATAGACACTCTCAGTATCTCCCTGGTGAAAGATCACCAATTAGAATAGAAATGGCTTTAGCCGTGTTTGGTGACCAGATCTGAATATCCAGGTACATTCTCACCACCCTCTTCCAATTTTCCTAACTTTCCCAACTACCTTAAGCCTCACAACATACCCCAAATGGAGATACCATAGTCTCACTAGCTGCAGACGGTTGGGAGCAGTTGCAGCAGGGACTTGTACGGTATTCAAATAAAAAATAAAAATCTTCTTCCCCAACTACTTCCATCCCCACTGGACTCAACCTCACAACACTCTCATTAGATATACTGTCATAATCCAGTTGGCATTAGTTTAGGGCAATCGGTAACATTAAAACGAAATACTCGTCTTAATTTTAATGAAGGACTAATGGTTCCTAAGCATAAAAACAAATATGGACAAAGAACTTTAGATCACATGATTCCTAGTTGTATGAATATGTTACACGCTGAAATAAAAAAATAAAACTGTATTAAAACTAAACCATTAATAAACACATTGAAAACTTGGCTAGCTGAAAGAAGCTATTTGTATTAGAAATAAGAAAATATTATTTTATTTAGGATTTATTGCTTTCGTTTATGTTTTTATTTTATTCATTTTTTTAAAATATTTTTGTAGAAATATTTTAGAGTAATATTCTTGATAAATATTTATGTTTTAAGCTTGTTACATATGTTTTTATTTTATATGTTGTTTTTTTTTAATTTTTTTATTTTAGATATTTTGTAATCTTGTCTGTAAATTTTATGTTTTAAATAACAAGCTCCCGTGAGACAAACTACAAAAAAGCAGTTTATCGGGCCTTTTTTCATTGTATTTTTTTCTCTTGTAAAATTAAATTAAAAAAAAAACAAACAAACAAAATCGATTTTTTTTTTGGAAATTCCGAAAAATCGAGATTCTACTGTATAATAAATATAACGAAATTCATTTAATGTCAGACGAAATCATAATTACTATGGTTTTAACGCCACGATAATGACGGTTGTTATGTAAGAAGATCCTTTGAAATTAAAATAACGAAGCAATAATTGTTTAATATTAAATCGACGGTAATTATTACTAACCCAAATTAAATCTGTAATTAAGCGTCCAAAATAAATCTTTATTCATAATTTAAAACAATGGATGACCAGTTTGAATAGAAAGTGTGATGAAAGCATTAAATATTTCAATAATCTGAATTTAATTACAGCACTAAAATATTATTTGTGCAGGAGGCCAAAATAACGAACTAACGAACACGGGACTATTTTTTAAACTCTTTCGTACCGTACACATATTTAAAAATAAATATATATAATTATATCTTTTCGCAATAAGGAACTTTATTGAAAAATATAATGGCTTTAAAAATATATATTCAAATAGATCAGCAAACGCCGATTCTGAATATATAACTTTAATTATACTTTTATAAATCATTATTTAAAAGTGCATAAAAAATTATCTCATCGAAACACCTTGTTATGTTGGTACCATTGCATTTGGAACATCTGACGTCACATGCGCATTCTGTTTTTGGATTAGTAAACAAATTTTTATTTCCGATTTGACGCTCTATAAATCTTGTTCAATACAAAAAACTATTGTTAATGAAATAAATTAGAGTATTCATGAACGAAACAATTATCAATACGGATATGATGATAATGTTAATTCTCAATACTATTATTATTCTTTGAGTTAAATTTTCTAAAAAAGGCACATAATTTTATTACTTACGTTTGTAAGTTTTACTATGAATTGAATATAAAATTATGATCAACCGTTCATTCTTGTTTTGACATTTGACATTATAACCTCAAAACCGATCAAAACCGACAGGTTATACATAGATTTGGAGCGTTTTGGCGGGCTTTGAAAAATTGAAACTTTGAAAATTATTTTAACTATGAAAACTAACTAATAAAAAAAAAATAAGAATTGGACTGGAGTTTATATAAAGAAGAATGTCCGGCAGTGTTGTTGTTGTTTTTTTTTTAGATATCAGTGTCGATAAATTGACGTTTATTGAAAAAACGTTATTCAGTTTCATACAATACGGCATGTTTAAATATAAGTACAATATATGTTACATAATTATATTATTGTATGGTTTTTACATTACCTACATCACTAGGTGATCCCTGTTCTGAGGTAGGTGTCTGGATGTACAATAAAATATTTAAGTGCGATGTTATGACAGATTAGGAATTGTTAAATTAAAATATTTAAAACGTAATATATTCAAATAGTAATGATAGAATATACAAACGACAATTAAAAGGGAATTTCTAATGCAACATGAGAGGTTAAAACAGATGAAAAAAATAAATAAAGAAGGTAATGTGTAAAAGAAGTGATACAAATCAACAGCTTTATTCCAAGCTTGATGAAATTTTGTACACATGACTTTTGAAACAAGAGGAAGGTCACTGTCTACATGAGATTTCGACAAACCACCCCCTTTCCCACCCCTTAAAACAGAATTTTGGTACTTCTTGATGAAATTTCGCACACTTGACTTTCAAAATAATAGGAAAACTTTGGGTATGGACAGGGTAGAGTTAGGGGTAGGGGTTGGGGTAACACATAACAACCTTAAAACTTTCCTCGATACCATTTATAACCCCGGGCAACGCCGGGTACTTCAGTTATATTATTATGTAAATATTAGACATGGCTGTCGCCTGAACGAGTAGCTGAAATCCAATAAAAATAGAGCCAATAATTGGAAAACGAGAAACGCGGAATTTCAAGTGAGGGGAAAAAAAACTTTTACTAAAAAGTTGTAGTATTTTTGAATAACCATTTAATATTATTTTATGATTCGTTTTTCTTGGGGTAGATACAGCTCTTCAGCCTTCATGGAGTGCACGCCACTGACTACATCGATTATTACCGTCGTTACGACGTACTTTAATTGAGTTATTTTCGCTTGTGAACTTTATGAACGACAATTATGCAATCGTTAACTTGCATTTTTCAAATCATAATAAAAAGAATTTGTTAGATAAATTTACACAGGATTACCTGATGAAAATAGTTTACCTTAGGGTCAGGGTCTATGTTATCCTTATGAATTTATATGACAATCCGTGTGAGGGGTGGGTAGGAATCTGAGGGTCAGATGTTCAGGAGTAACGGACGTTTTTATCCATCCCTCGCACTGGGGTGCAAGACGATGGATCGAGAGAGTCCAGCTGGAGAATTATAGGGGTCTTCCTAAACGGTTCTCTTCCAATCAAGCCCACCACCCAGCTGGTGGGCAGACGCATCCGCCGCCAAGACCTGGACAAACCTCACTCCTTGATGACAATTATCTTCCATAAAAACTTTACGATCAATCATAAAAGCCCTACGTGCATCTGCGTTTAGCGGAATAACTACGAAGTGTCCTTCTTAAATAAATAATCTCAGCACATCATTTTTACCTACCCCTCACGAAGAAGAATTGATTAACATAGAATTAAATTAATCAGTGAAAAAGATAATACGAAATAGAAGGAGAGACAGTTAATAAAAAGGTAACGGTCACGGCGGGAACTTGAAACGAGACCCTTTATAGTCTTCATAGCGGGACAAGTCACCCTACCAATAATGCTATTTAAACTAATTACATTAGGAAATTTTAATTACTTACCCCCACCCCATTCGAATTTGGCCGGGTTTTTTAAAATAATGAATTTAATATCGGTAAAACCGATTTAGTTATAAAACAATTAAAATTCTGAATTCTGTGGGGTTTTCACATATATAATGTGTTTCCTCGTATTTAAACTGATAATAATTTCTTAATTGATTTATATAAATGTGTCATATTGTTCTGATAATGTGAACATACTGAGAAGCGGTGAATATAATTTTCCTTACTTTATTAATTAATGTTATATTAGGATCATTCGTTCGCTTATTAATTTCTAATCGTTCAAAATAAATTTAACCTAAACCTTTTCTATCTATATGTAAGGGGTTTGGGTTTGTTGTTGTCAAGCGGGATGTGATTATTATAACGCCGAAACATCTGTCACAATAATAAAAACTAAAAATACTCATTAAATTTGATTTCCATTAAATAAAAAAAAAATTAAAATTAAATGGAGTTCTACGAATTAAACACAAAAACAATTAATATATTAACTATAAACTTGGACTAATTGAAACTATAAATTAGAACTACTTAGAGAAATAATTAAAATCATTAAAACACTCAGATGGAAGAGTGGTTTCTGACTTAATATTCATTATTAAAACTGTTAATAGTATTATAGACAGCCTTGATTTAATTAGAATAATTAACTTTAATTTTCCAACAAAAAATAGTAGATAAAAAAAATTATTGAACTATAATAATAATTTCAGTCATTCAAAAAATCGCTTGTGCTTAGACTTCACGCAAAATGTAATAATACTTGTTCAGATATAGTAGATATGTCCAACTGCACACAATGCAAATGCAAAGACTATAATAGGACACATTCTCTACAATTACTAACAAGATACGTGCTTAGAGCATAAATATGAGTGAGTGTGCTGTGTGTTTTGAATAATCGCCTTTGTTGCAAATTATATTGAATTACACATAGACAATGTTATTGCTGAATTCGTTTTTGGGGCATTTTAAATATTTAGTTCTTGTATTCTGTGAAAACGATCTATTCTATCGATGTAATTAACGTAATATACTTTACATCTGTGTCTTACTAACTAACTAACATCACGCCGTTTCTCCGCGGGGGTAGGCAGAGTACGGACCGCTAAACAACTCGATCTTTACATACACTTCTTGCTAAATAATAACGTTCTTAAGTAGGTACCTATTTGTGTTTTCCATTTTCAAAATATTCTACCCAAACAAACATTATTCTTTTGAATATGTAATCTGTGGCTAACCTACAAGCTAACCTCAATACAACATGGCGGGTTCAATGTTTTTCATATTAAGTTTAAAACGTTATAGCAACAGTTTTACATATTGGATTTCATTCAAACTACTTTATAAACCTACCCGGTATTAATTATATATTAAGATATGTAAAAGCCCCCATAGGTCGAATACAATATAATAAATAAATAATTATTTTTTTACCTCAATCATGGCGAGAGAGACTGAAGATAAACAAGTAATGTTTTCGAGTTTATGGTGTAAAACGAATTCCCGACTGCCATAGTTAAAATATAGTTATCCATTATTGCCTTGATTATTATGCAATTTTTTATCGCAACCGCTACAGTAATAATACAACCCTTTATGATTGTTTTGCAGTTTAATGATGTTTTTTAACCCTCCAACATTAAAATCGTTTCACTGCTTCTGGTTTTATGTTCGCACCGGTATAAGATAAGTCTAAATTATGTTTTATGTCCGCACTCAGTCAAAATAAAACAATTTTATTTTGACTAGCACTTATCAATCTATCTATCAATGTATATATAAAGAGAAGTGTCCCGGGCGGTGTTTGTTTGTTTGTTTGTTTGTTTGTTTGTTTGTTTGTTTGTTTGTTTGTTTGTTTGTTTGTTTGTTTGTTTGTTTGTTTGTTTGTTTGTTTGCTTTGTATACAATTCTACAGTAATATTCCGAGCATGAAATTTTGCAGTTGTTTTTTTTTACTGTCTACGTGAGATTTTGAAAAACCACCCCCTATCCCCCCCTTTAAGCAGAATGTTGATACTATCAAGATAAAAGAAAAGTTACTGGGTAGGTGTAGGGGTAGGGGTAACACATCACAAACTCAAAACTTCCTCTCCCCCATCTTCTTCCCCTCCCACTACATATCTCAATTGGACGAAGTTATGCAGAAGGCATTCAATCCAAAAAAGCTGAGAAAAAGGCGTTTGATTATTTGACAACACAAAGCATATTAGGGCATTTGAGGAGAGATTATCAGTTTTTGAATATTGTTATTGCATTTGGAACTTGTATGATTTTAGCATATCTACCCCAGTTGGACGTAGTTATGCAGAAAGCGTCCATTCCACAATTTGCAAAAATCGACTTTTTCATGTTTTCCTAGAGATAAACAAACTATTTCCATCTGGCTAGGCAAGGTCATGCGATAATGTGATCTACGGAGAGCATCTTTAAGGGTCATTATCACATAACATTGCAGTGTCAGATGGAACCTTGTTATTCCAAGGGGTCTATATAAAGACCGCGTGTTTGTTTATCTGTAGGAAAACATGAAAGAGTCGATTTTGACAATTTGTGGAATAAAAGTTTTCTGCATAACTACGCCCAACTGGGGATACCGTATACCGGCTCCGGACAGGTTAACCACATTAAATTATAAACTCTCAAAATGTTTTGTTCTTATCATTACAATTTCCTTCCTCACAAAGTATACACGAATCGTTGTAGTAAACTAATAATCCGCCGACGATGTCCAAGCTATGCTGACTCCAAGCAATTATGCACCTAATCGTGTTGCGGCCACTCTTAATGGGAATATTGCGTTTTTATAAATCCGAGGGGACAAGTTCATTAAAACAGCAAGACCGCAATTCGCATGTCGGCCGTCAGTCGGGATATGGAAGCAAATAACCCAGCCCATAGGAAATAAACATGGTAAATACGTGGCAAATACTTGGAAATGGGGAACGAATCGAGTATGAATCATTATTAAAATCGAATAAAACCGGAGTTTCCAAGGAATCAAAAAACATTGCCGAAAAGCTGTGCCTACCGTATGAAAAACGAACCAATTTAAATTTTTTACTTATTATATTTAAAGAGAAAACCATCAATGACAGTCGGTGGAGGGGAGGGTGGAGGGGAACATAGGAGTAGGATAAAGGTACAAAGGACAAGAGTAGATGGAAATGTGGTTTAAGTTATCTAGTTTGAGTTACTATAACATTGTGACATTTCTATCATTTCTATCTAATTAACCACCACGCCGTTTCTCCGCAGGGGTAGGCAGAGAGAACGGACCGCCAAACAACTCGGTTTTGGCACACACTCCTTGATTCATCCACATTCATACATTCTGTTCTATTATTCTGACTCTTGGCATGGTCCGACTCACTCGGGGGACACCCGAGGAAGACATGGCACGATCAAGTGACTTGAGTTGGGTCATGTCAAGAGTCAGAATAACAGAAGAGTGTGTATGAGACGATGTATGAATGTAAATGAAGCGAGGATGCATGCTAATCCTTATGCATGTCTTTTTCTCCTTTCTATCTATCTTCTACTTTCTTTTATTTTTTTTCCAATTTTATGCATGTTTATATATTAAATCCATATGTTTACACTAGACTTCATACAAAGTAACTATACTCAATTGGTCACCATGAAACAGGCAGCCGCCTAGTATGGTGATCTAATGTATCTACTCCATGCAAATGTCTCCATTAAATATCGTGTATTTATAAATAAATATAAATTAAGGAATGAGTGCCAAGAGTTGTTTGGTTAGTGTAATATCTTAGTTTCGGCAAGACAGTGCCATCTATGTGAAGATCAGCGATATCTGAGAAGAGTTAGTTAGGTACTATTCGGGATTTTCCAAAAATGTTAATACTCCTGTCCTCAAAATAATCGAATTAATACGATACATTTGTAAATAACATGAAATTTACAATTTCTTCAAAATATTGGTATTCACTCTGTGGCGTCATCATTAATAAATTAATTAAAAAAATACTTTGTATTCACCACTTTATTAATTTACACAGATATCAACATGTTTCAAAAGCGATGCTTTCTTCATCGGGAATATAACAGAAGAGCGTGTATGAGACCATGTATGAATGTGAAAGAAGCAATGAATGAGCGCCAAGACCGAGTTGTTTGGTTAGTAAAATATCTTAGTTTCGAATGTTTCACACAGATGGCACTGTCGGCAAGACAGTATATCAGCGATATCTGAGAAGAGTTAGTTAGGTGCTAGTCAATATTTTCCAAAAATTTTAGCAATTCTGTCCTCGACATAATCTAATTAATATGATACATTTGTAAATAACATGAAATTTCGTTGTAGGAGACAACCTCATCCGTAATATTTAACACTATAATTTGATCGCTAGCGCGGCATGGAGAAACAGCAAACGTAGAGAATAAACATATTTATAATCATCGCATAACAGTTATATGCGGGGTTTTATCTTTACATCCTACCTTTATGGGGAGTCGGAGTGGTGTTACGGTGTACGGGCATAAACGGAATGCTACCTCTCCGCATAATATCGCGGATATAAAGACGTTGTACACTTTATGGACGCGCTTTGAAAGTCTGTTATACCGACAAGAGAATAAAAATACACATAACTGGCGATACGGCTTTGCCAGGACGAAAATTTGAGTACGTCTAAATTGTAAAACAAATAAAAAAGCAACAAAAAATAAGGTAATGTAAACATAACTAACGATCACAATTCTAAGTCTGACTCTTGGATATGGACAAACTTTATAAACATTTAAAAATATATATTCTAGAACCAGTGAGCATGGCATCACCAATCAGATGGGGGAGAGGAAGGTGGGTAAGTATCTATTAATTGTTTTTGTGTTTAATAAGTAGAACTCGACTAATCATTTTTTTTATATATTGTATATCTAATTTATTAATGTTATTATATTATATTCTGTAAGTATTTTAGTTTTTATTATTATGACAGCTGTTTCTGCGTTTAAGGCCATTTTCAAACTGCGTTTAATCCACATTACGGCGGCTTACTTATGATTTTATGAACTCCTACCCAATTCTAATTTCGTCGGTGTTTAAAATAATTATTTATTACCGGTAAAACCAATTTAGTCAGAAAATAATTACAATTCACTATTCTGTGAATTTTTACATTTAAAATGTTTTTCTCCAGTATTTACATGACAATGTTTTCTTAATACACTTACTTAAATGTGATATATTGTTTTTCAGTGTGAAAATACTGAGATGTGGTGGATAAATAATTTTCCTTACGTTATTAATCAATGTTATTAAATGACCTTGAATGTCGAAACAGCTGTCACAATAAAAAAAAACTAAAATACTTGCAAGGTATCTGGCTATTCATATCTGGTCACCAAACACGGCTTAAGCCATTTCAAGCAGCACTGAATGGTGGTCTTTCACCAGGGCGATACTGAAAGTATCTACCACTCTGGAACGACTATATATTAATTTTAATTAATAAATTGTGAGATAGCACAACGGAATTTGAACCGGCGATCTCCGATGATGGTTACAATAGTTCCCCACGCAGGGGAAGGCGGAGAGAATAGTGACCGCAACACAACTGCTTTGGTGAACGCTCCTTACTTCATTTACATTCATACATCGCCTCGAACATACTCCTTTGTTATTCTGACTAACGAGACTCGACTTAACTTTGACGGCCTCCGTGGTTGAGTGGTTACGATCCTCGGCTGCGAATCGGAAGATGGCGGGTTTAAAGCCCAGCGTGCGCAAGTAAAATTGATTTGATTAATTTGTCTCATTTCACAATTTTTTTATTAAAAATAATATACAGTATATTTGCGGCACGCTCCACAAGGGTAGTAGTATTTCCAGTATCGCCCTGGTGAAAGACCACCATTGAGAATCGAAACGTTGATTGAAATTACTTTTGCCACTTGGTTTTGGTACTTCCTCTCCTTCCCCTACCCCATCTCCTTCCCCTCCCCTCTACCTTCACCCTCACAACATACCCCGATTGAGGATGCCATAGTCTCACTGGCTCCAGACGATTGCGAGTATTGGGACTCTTGTGCGGTACTCAAATAAATAAATAAAAACTCTGCTTTGGTACGCACACTTGCTTCATTCACATTCATACATCGTCTCCGACCTACTCTTTTGTTGTTCTAACTCATGACATGACCCAACTCAAGTATTAATTGACACGACCGTGCCATCTCTTTCTCGGGCTTCCGCGACTTTCACTACCATTCACTGTCGCGTAATATATTATTCTCCAGTAATCATTTCTCCATTTATACGTACTACGTGTCCAAACCACCTTAAAATAACGACTTTTAATTAACAAGTAACAAGGTGCAAGCTTTCTCATACTTAAGGGGTTGAAGAGGTAAACGCACCAGTTCACAAACTAACAAACGTCCTCTTTAAATTATTAACACAGAGCTAGAACAAAAAAAGAATGCCCGGAGTCGTAATCTGCTCAATTTACGTCTGACGGGAACGGGCGTAAAGGCGGCGGTAAAATCATGAAACTTTCTTTTCTTCTCTAAGGGCTGTGGGACACAACCAGCGGCCCGCGGGCTCATTTCGAGCCCTTTCGTACAGCCCGCTTGATAAAATAAAATATCAAGAAGTTTTCGGCTAAAAAAATATTAAAAGGTTTCTTTTCTCTTTGGCAAAATGGTTTCAAATTTTGAATCGGCTGACCAAAATGACAAAAATGAAGATTTTTTATGTTAGAATATATATTTGATGCAATTAAAAGGATTTCGTTTTATAAAAATCCTAAAGATTTTTTGAATACATTTTGTTTCGAATCTGATTTTACGAACGATAAAAATTAACATAATGTTTATAATATAAACACATAATGTTATTTTAAACCACTTCGTAAGGACTATATTAAAGAGTTTTAATATAGTCCTGATGAAGGAAGGTTACTTCCGAAATCAGTCGATCATTATATTAAATTAAAGTGGTTTAAAAAGAATGCACGTGTTTATACTATAATTATGGTATATTCTTTTTTTGCATTAACTTATTGAAATTTATAAATCTCATTGTAATATATTTTTAATCATTGATCGTTAATATGATAATATTAACAACTCTCAAAATTAAACGGAAAAGACACAGAAAAAAACAACATGACGGCAGCAACAGAGACTCGAACCCAGGACCTCGTGGTCTATTCGGGACCTTGTGCTCTAATCCTCTTAGCTACAGCCACTCCAATTCGTTCCGACATTCCCAGATTCCTGGGTTCGAGTCCTAGATGCTGCCGTTATCTTTTTCATTTCTATGTCTTTTCGGTTTCATTTTGAGAGTTGTTAATATTATCGTCAATATTAAAAAAACCATTTACTGGTTTGACCTTGAACATAGCAAAATTACGCCTGCGAACTTTTTCTGTAAGCGATATATTAAAAAAATTATATGGTTTCGTTTTATAAGGGTAAGCTTCCAAATATTTTTACTGAAAACAAAAAATTAAGAGAACCAATTTTGATATTTCTTATTTAATAGCAATCGTTCGGAGTTCCAGTTTAAATATTTCGCCTGCGGCGGTTTGTTTCATTATGTAATAAATTTTGCAAAAAGTTACCGTTTTAGTAGGTTAGCGACACCACTGACTGCAAAGTTAGGGATGCCAAGCATTTACCTTACCCCCTGCGCCCCAAAGAAATTTAAAAAAGGATAATTTGGGCCTCCGACTAAAAAGGTTTTGCAGCACTGTCTTAAGAGAAGGTAGGCTCTCTTTTCTAGTGCGTGAAGCAAGGGTGGTTTTCTCCCCTAGAAGGACTGAAGGGTGTTCAATTGTTTCAATTTATGTGAACGCTGGCCGTACGTGACGGAGAACGGCTGAAGAGAAAGGTAAGAGGAAGGGGAGTTTTTAGATAAGGATTTGGGTGTTTAGGGTGAGTTTAGTTTCGGTCCGGCTATCAGAGAGAGAGCTTTTTACTTCTCATAGGAAACGGTGGGATGATTTGATAAAAATAAAAACGTTGAGAGCCTCGAAAGCTTTGAAATGTGTTTAGACTCTCTATTCAACGGGAAGAAATGTGTAATAAAAACGATTTTTTTACTGAATTTCAACCTTTCATTGGCTTTTTTGTAAATAATACTTTAAGTACAGAAATCTCGTAATAAATTAAAAAAAGGTACGTACAGGGTTATTCCAAATGATGTACGCAATTTCGCACATTCTCCTCTGATACACACGGTCGGCCCGGCCGGCTTTTTCCTTTACAGAGACAACCAGTTGGCTCAAATCAGTGATACCATCGACAAATGCTCTTTCTAGTAGGTTTTTTATTTATCTTTTTTTATTAACTTTTAGACTGTTTTCAAAATACAAGGCAAAAAGTCTTACATAATTCCTTCAAACGATTGGTATTCACTTTATGGCGACATTATTAATAAATGAATTTAAAAATAAATTTAGTATTCACCAGTTTATAAATATACATTGCTATCTACATGTTTCGAAAGCGATACTCTCATGTATTTATTTTATGTATTCATATATTCCTGGTGATGATTTTAGTAGTTTGACTAACGGGAGCTTGTTATTCAAAACGTTATACAAAATTTACAGTTAAGGTTAAGTTAGAAGATATATATCTATGTAAAATAAAATTTAAAAAAAAACATATGTAACAAACTTTAAACATAAATATTTCGTAAGAATCTTATACAAAAAAAAAATCTACAATATACAAAACAGATCGTGCATAAAATAATATTTCCTAATTACCCTTTAAACATAGTTTCTTTACCGCCGTACTATACAGGGTGTATCGGCACGTACCCGACAAACTTTAACCAGCGATTCCTGAGCATATTTGGAGTAAAAAATGTTATGGCCACTTTTCTGTCCGGTAACTTTTTTTTTCTATAAAAAATTTATTATTCATATTTTCACCACACGTCACCACTGTTTTATCTTTTGTCAAAGTGTGAAAGCAACGTCGCAAATCAATACGCGTTTCAAACGCGAACACGTCAAGAATGCATGGGTGAATTAATGTTGCCAGATTGCTAAATTTAATAATTATAAAATTTTATTTTATTTAAAACTTCGTAATTTTTTTAAAAACTCGACAAAAAATTACCACTAACTAACTAACGAACTAACCATCACGCCGTTTCCCCGCAGGGGTAGTCAGAGAGGACGGACCGCCAAACATCTCGATCTTGGCATACACCTCTTGCTTCATTCACATTCATACAACGCCTCATACATTCTCTTCTGTTATTCCGACTTCTGACATGGCCCGACTCGAGTATTTGATTCACTTGATCGTGCCATGTCTTCCTCGGGCGTCCCCAGGCTCTTCTTCCATTCACATTCGCGTCATATATTCTCCTTACACTCCTTTCTTCGTTCATTCGCTCTACATGCCCAAACCATCTAAGCGTCCCTTTCTTAATCTTGCTCACTACGCTTACATCAGCCTTGCACTCTTTACGAATCTCAACACTTTTCACTCGATCATACATGGTTTTACCACACATTCGTCTCAGAGATCTCATTTTTACAGCATTCAGTCTACTTCCATCCTTCCTCTGCCAATTCCATGCCTCACTGCCATACATCAGGGCTGGTATCAGCACTCTATTGTGGACTGCTAGCTTCGCTTCTTTGGACAACTTTTGTTTTGCCAACCGCGTTCAGTCCTCCGTTAATGGAGTTTCCTGCATTCACCCTTCTTTCAATATCCCTATCAGTCTTTCCATCTCTCATAAACATACTTCCCAAATACACAAACTCATCAACCTGCTCCAAGTATTCATCATTCACAACTATATTGCATACTGTTTTCGTACTCTCTCTTTCAAACACCATGACTTTGGACTTATTTACATTCATCATTAGCTCATTCATCATACACACTTCGTTCATCCTAGATACGAGGGACTGTAGATCTTCCATACTGTTAGCAATCAGCACCGCATCATCAGCATACAACAGACAACATACTTGCAACAGACTACTCATTTTCGCGCCCAGGCCCACCTCTTTCAATTCTTGCATACAATTATCCATGTATAGATTGAATAACCACGGTGACATTACGCAGCCTTGCTTATCACCTTTTGTGATGTCAAACCACCCCGTAAAATCACCGTTTGCCCTAACACATGCAACGCTTCCCTCGTACAGCGATGCGATTGCCTGTATAAGATTTGTATTTACACCACACTTAGACAACACCTTCCATAACTTTTTTCTGTCAACTCTGTCGTATGCTTTTTGTAGATCTACAAAAGCACAGAAAAGTTTCTGTTTTTTTGCCAGAAACTTCTCTGTGAGCATACGCAACGAGAAAATCTGATCCATGCACCCCCTTCAACTCATAAATGCGCCTTGCACATCCCATATTTTATCCTTTGTTTTCATTTTTTAAAATTATAGTGGTAATTGTTTTCAACAATTACCACTATAATTTTAAAAAAATATTCTTAACCATACGCCATTTCGCAGCAGGCTCGTACACACCCTTTTTTATTCTGAATTTTGACATGGCCCGACTCACGAAGGTACCAATTTGATTCACACGATTTTGCCATGTCATCCATTCCCGACTTATAATTATATTATAACTCCTTTCATCGTTCAGTGGAAGGGACTCTCGCCCTGGTGAAAGATCATAATTCAGAATTGAAACGTTGCTTGAAATGACTAGCCGTATTTGGTGACCAGATCTGAATAGCCAGGTACTTCCTCACCTTCCTCTCCTTCCCTTAGCCATACAACTTACCCCAATTCAACATAATAATTGTGTAGGTACTCGTATATCGGATTTTGGTAGCTGTTATTGTGAGATACAAATATCGATATTAAAAATAATAATCAAATGTATGTTCCTCTTTTAAATTAATGCGTTTACTCATAAACTCCACTCCGTTGAATGTGCGAATAAATTTCAATTGAAAGCAGGTGCTCAGATCAATAAAGCCATAGCATAATAGCATTGAAAGCAGGTGCTAATTAAGTCAAATTAAAGTGATTAAAACCCATCTGGCAACATTTTATTTGAGTTCGTTGAATAATATTCTTACGTTCTGGGGGGCTTTTAGCTCGTTCAGCGGCAAGTATTCGTCTCACTTTTTACTATTATTATTTAGTGTGTAGGAAAGAGCCAAGACGCTTTTCGACACACTTGCTAATAACAGCTGTTGCCTTCACGCACGTGCATTGATATGAATGACATTGTGAGAATTTTACCAAATAAATAATAAATGAAAATGCGGACATGTAGGTTATGTAATATTTTTTATTGGAGCATTTGTTCGAAATGACTGCCATTATTTTCAATGCAAGCGTGCAGTCTTGTTATATTTTGAATATTTAAGTTTACAGGATTTACTTTCATTTCTGCAGCGGCCACCATCACTCGTTCGAGCAGGTGCTCTCTTGAGGCGATTGGCTTAGCATACACTTTTTCCTTGAGAGCCCCCCACAAGTAGTAATCCAGGGGGGTCAGATCGGGTGATCTCGGTGGCCAGGCAATGGTCGGACTTCCACGGCCTATCCAACGACCAGGAAACTCGACGTCCAAGTAGTTCCGCACGGCAATAGAGTAGTGTGGTGGGGCTCCATCATGCTGGAACCACATTCTCCGTAGTGATTCGAGGTTCACATCTTCCAGAATCTCGCCCAGTTGCTCTTGTAGGAACTCCAAATACATCGGTCCATTTAGTCTGGGGGCAACTCGATTGGACCGAGTATTTGATTTCCTAGGATTCCTGCCCACATGTTAATGGAAAATCTGTCCTGGCTCGACGACTCCCGAACAAGCTTGGGGTTTTGTTCAGCCCAATGGTGCAAGTTGTGCACATTTAGCACTCCTGTTTTAGTGAACTGTGCTTCATCGGTAAACAATATGTTTTTCATGAAGTCTGCATCCCTCATGACATTATGCAGCATTCTTCTGCAGTATACGACTCTGGAAAAGTTATCATTCTCCAGGAGGCCTTGGCAGCGCCTGTAGTGGAAAGGTTTGAGCCCGTGCTTCTTCAAAACTCTCCACACCGCCATGTGTTCCCTGTGTCCTATCATCAGAGCGATCCGACGCACGGACAGCGTGGGATCTTCGGTGATCAAGTTGAGGATTCTCTGCTCAACTGCCACAGGAACAATATTGTATCCTCCGCCGGCGCCTTCAATCCGTCCGATGCCATTGTCACGCAGTCGTTGATACATCTGAAACAAAACAACTTTTATTATTCAGCTCAGTAGTAAATGTCAAATAAATGAACGCGGGCTTTTGCACTCATTTTATTTTTAAATAACACTTATTTTAGGCACATATTAGAAAACTTAGGTTTTCTCTTCATTTATTTCATTTTTTTACAGTTAAATAGTACACAGTGTTTTAATTCATATTTTTCTTAACTAGGAATGGTTGATATCTTAGATTCACAGGGATGAAATTGAATTGTAAGTCATTTAAATAATCACATGGTGAGAAAGGGAGTGAATTTAATTGCAGTGAATGATGCATTTATTAGATATTAAAATTAAACTTTTTAAAACGCCGTTTCGTGACCATTGATTACAAATCACCTAAAGTTCGATTTACATTTTTAAAGTTGGTAGCCCCTTGTTATGTTTTTAATGTCCCAATGATTAAATTTCAAAACAGCTTTTTGGCATTATCAATGAATGTAAATAGTTTCAATAAACAAATGATTTACAAACCTGTACGAAGGTGCTATGGTGTGGGACGGGTCTTTCAGGAAACCTCATCCGATACTCTCTCACGGCTGCTCGTGAATTCCCATTGCAAAGTCCATAAACAAACACAATATCTGCTTGGTCGGCAGGTGAATAATTGAGAGGCATATTTCAACAGTAAAAAAACTTCAAAACTTAGATAACAAAACAACAACGAAAGTAGGTAAAGGTTGTGACAAGCGAACTTCCAAAACAACACTGAACACTGACATTAGACGGGTAGCGGGAACGACACACTTGACTTGAGATAGATGATATGCGTGAAAGAGATAGCAGTAGTGCGGCGTTGCCATTTATTTCACCCCTATTCTGTGGACAGTGAGGGAGTGTGGAGATTTTATTTATTTTTTAATTTTTATAGAAAAAAAAAGTTACCGGACAGAAAAGTGGCCATAACATTTTTTACTCCAAATATGCTCAGGAATCGCTGGTTAAAGTTTGTCGGGTACGTGCCGATACACCCTGTATAGTTGACGACTCAGTTTTAGCACTCTAGCAGACGTTCGCTCAACTATGAGCGATCTGGCGGTGGTATTCGAAACTTTCGGACCTCCTTTTTCATTTGTTGTGTAAATCGTTCACATATGACGTATAATTCTGAAAATATAGCGCTACGAAATTCAGTACATCATTTTGAATAACAGTGTATTATGAATTAAGTTTTGTTAAATAGCTGCCGAAGGACCCGAGGTCGGAGATGAGATTGGTTTTCGGCTTTTGGCTTCCTCTACCATCGGCAACGCAGCGCAAGCGCTTTTTGCGCATTACCACAAGTGCGGTATAAAACGTACAGATGACATTTACACGCGATTCCATTATGCTTTCACCTGCCAAAATTTGAGAATATGCATGTAAATATGCACTTTTTTTAAATATATATCTTCTCGGTAAAGAGAGAAGCTGCCTATAGATTCTGATTTAATTGGTATTGACAGAACGCGAGATTGTAGCTAATAATTCCAGGAAATGGCGGACGATGTTTGCGCGCATAAAACTGGCGCCCAACGTGAGGTATATGATTATTGCTTGAAATCGATTTCTTCTCGGTGAGAAGAGTACAGGATCAACCGAATAATAATAATATGTGGATGATTTGTATAGCGCCGTTTTCTTGAAAAATCACCTCAAGGGCGCTGTGATTACCTACTGATTCTAGTTAAATTGTTAGCATTCTCCGAAGGATTTCAGCTTATTATTCCAGAAAGTGGCGGAAAATATTTGGCGCCCAACGTGGGGCAGTATAACTATTGTTTTGAAAACGATTTCTTCTTGGGGAACAGAGTGTAGGTACTACATTACACTAGGTAGACGGGTACCTACGCATTGATTCTTGTTTAATTGGCATTCTCAGAACGCGAAATTCCAGCTAATAATTTCAGGAAATGGCGGGCGATGTTTGGCGCCCAACGTGGGGCAATATGATTATTACTTTCGGCGGCCGTAATTATATCCGCAGCCGCTCCTCCTCATTGTCTCGGAGAAATCAGGTTAATTGCGGAGCGGCCCGGCCACCCGCACTCCCCCTTCTCATGAATAATCAGTTGTTAAGGGTCGGCTCTGTTGTGCCGCTGCCCGAGAACGGGTTGGACTCGGATAGGGGAAAGGGGGGTGATTACATTTTCTTCGAACCGAGATGCTGCGGTCTGGCATTTATTTTTGATAATGTAAAAGAATGAAAAAATCGCACGAATCAAAATCAACAAACTCGGCAATATAAAACCGATCTATCCTTTCACTTTGTCATCATTAATCATAATGATCTTTTCATGAAGTGATTGATCTTATTATTAAACATAAGCAAAACAATTCCAGCAATCTTGTGGTTTAAATGTTAGTCTCTCCGCCGAAACAAGATATTGATCTTATTATTAAACATAAGCAAAACAATTCCAGCAATCTTGTGGTTTAAATGTTAGTCTCTCCGCCGAAACAAGATATTGATCTTATTATTAAACATAAGCAAAACAATTCCAGCAATCTTGTGGTTTAAATGTTAGTCTCTCCGCCTAAACAAGATATTGATCTTATTATTAAACATAAGCAAAACAATTCCAGCAATCTTGTGATTTAAATGTTAGTCTCTCCGCCGAAACAAGATATAAATAACAAGATATAAGATATAAGAAACATATAACAAGATATAATAACAAGATATAAGATATAAGATATAAGATATAAGAAACAAGATGCTGCTATCGCACGTAAACTTCACTTCTTTCATTGCAATATTTTAGAATGGCCAGTCATTTGGTTCATTGTTTACACCGCGTTTGATTTTATAAATTTACATCTAATTAAAATGCTGCTTCCGAAAACACATCAAAAATTGAATGTATTATCCATAGAGCAAGTTCGTAAATTAGTTTCACACGGCTGGGATAGTATTGTGGCAAAAAACTGCCTTTTGGAAAATTCATTCAATCGCTTGGGACAGTCAGCCACTTAGCTCGTTGTTTACGTGGAATTTAACATTGTGTATGTGCTTCTGAATAACAAACAGATTTGGAATACATATTCATAAATGACAATTTGTAAGTGTTGGACGCAATTAACGTTCATTGTCATCATAGATTTCAAATAAATTAAGTTGTTTTTTCATCACTGGTCAACACAGACAGAAAGCTAGGGTATTATTGTTGCAAATAATAGTCTTTCGGAAAACTCATCAGCCAAATTTACCCCGCCCGCCGATTAAGTGCTCACCTTACCGAAACGTGGAAGAATTATTAAGAGATTCGTAAACGCGACCAGTGCGTGCGGACCAAATTGACCCAAGTGGGGTGAGATTGGCGATAGAATATTATAGATAAGAAAGAAGGCGAAAGTTTAGTGTGGAGAAGAAAACATAATTAGCACGTAAAAAGAAAGCTTTGACTTTATATCAAATTCGAATAAAGTACAGTAAGTTGCTGATAATGTCAAAAAGAGGCGAGGCTAGCAGAGTAATCCACAGTGGAGTTCTGATACCAACCCGCTGTATGGCAGTGGGGCATGGAGCTGGCAGAGGAGAGACGAGTGAAGCTTGAATTTTTGTTTGTTAAACCACGAATGGATGAAATCCGAAAAGAGGGTAAAGGCCAGTGACAGTGTAATGATCAAGATTTCAACATTTGTAATGGAAAGGATGAATAATAATAATATCTTTAATGTAAATAAATTTTACTATAGCTAAAAGACATGTATAATATAATAATGTAAGTGTACAGTGGTTTATAAAATAAAATAGAAAATAATATATAACAGTTATAGTTGAAGTTTCACATGACCCGCCTCACTAGACTAGCCAGTGTTGAGGCTGTAATTTTGCAAATTATTTTATAGTTTTAAAATACCTATGAATATATACTTATACTAAGATATGCTTCGTATATCGTTGAATCAATAATTTCGAATTTGTGTGAGTGCACCGGTAAATGCCCTATCATTACTTTTAATCCAATTTTTTACATTGTGTTCGAATATTTTTTGTAAACCAGATTTTTTTACGCTAACAGGAAGAATGTTGTGAATTCTTGTCGCAAAGTACCTAAAATTCCGTTACCCAAAATAATAAAAAATATATAATAATTGCCCGAATAAAGAACGGAGTGTCATAATCATATATATATACTAGTATTAAGTATATATATAACTCACAGGTGGATAGAAAAGCAGTTTGTGGATTCCCAGGAAACCACTACGGTATTGAATCAAATCATTGAGTCAGGTTGAACTATAAATACATATTTCTTAAATTGTGTTGTTTCGGGGATATTGCACACTTTAATTTGCCATAATAAAAGAATAACAATAATTGAGATAATTGCCATATGGAAACCCGATACAGATTAGGCGTTAGACTGTCCCAAGAGGTTGTCAAATTTCAATCATTTAACGTAAGCCAAGGATAATGTCACTTCAATAATGTAAGAATAAATTTATTAGAGAGATAAGGTTTCTTGGGTAAAGCCGACGAGGGAACAAATTCATTTTAAAACCAACACCTCTACCATAGGTCACTCCAAATGGTCCGCTGCGTTTGGTCACTTAGTAGGGATGACCGTGTTCATGGGGTGAGGTTTTTCCAGATTTTGGCAGAGGATGTGTCTGCCTACCATATGCGTGGTGGGCCAAATGAGGGGGACCCCTTGACCTCTCCAGCCGGGCTCTCGACCCATCGTCTTGCACCGAAATGAGAGGGATGGATTAATAAGTCCGACCCCCAGATTCCTACCCACCCCTGATACATTATTCCTTTTCAGAACTTCCTCTCCTTCCTTTCCTTAAAAAGATCCTCCACACGCCAACCCCGAACATGACATAGGCTATGAGGGAAATTATTTTCCTCAGGGCCTCCTGTGTAGAGATGAAGTTATTTTTTTTTTAAATACTGGAAATGCGTAAATCCCAAAGTATCCACTGGTATTTTGTTACCCCACAAAGAAATCAAAGTTGCGAGAAGACAATTTAAAATTAGTTTATTACACGCCATAATAGGAAACTTCCTCCAAAGGGTTGAATTTAAATTGGGCGAAGGTTAACGAATGCTGCAATATTAAAATCATTAAAAAAGGATAGGAATGAACTCACCGATATAAATTGTACTAGATGGGTTTTATTCTCTGGAGAATGACGAAATAGACTTAAAAAACAAATTATTTTTTTACAATTGTATTAGTTTTACAAAAATGAGTATGTTTGAATTTAAGAAATCTCTCATTATTTACATATTTATTTGATTAGAATATATATATATATAGATACACATATGAAATACTAGGTGATGTGTACCCGGCCTTGATCAGCATTTTTTTTTAATAAAGTTATGAAGATCTGAATTCTATCTTTTCGTTTGGGTGCCATAATTAATTTGACAGCGAAAGTAATGCCTCGTGACGACCATTACTCTAAATTATCTCTAAACAAAGGAATATTTATTTTTTCAAATTACATATAGATAACAAGTTCTAAAGTAGGTGCCTACTTGTGTTTTCCATTTTGAAAATATTCTACCAACACCAACCTTCGAATATACTTTGAATTCTTTTGAATTTGTAATCTGTGGCTAACCAAAGTGGTATGTCTATGGGCTAACCTCAATACAACATGACGGGTTCAATGTTTTTCATGCTATGATCGTGTGAAAAATGTTGAGATTCGTAAAGAATGCAAGACTGATGTATGCGTAATGAGCAAGATTAAGATAGGGACGCTTAGATGGTTAGGGCATGTAGAGCGAATGAACGAAGAAAGGAGTGTAAGGAGAATATATGACGCAAATATGAATAGAAGAAGAAGCCGGGGACGTCCGAGGAAGACATGGCACGATCAAGTGAATCAAATACTTGAGTCGAGCGATGTCAGAAGTCGGAATAACAGAAGAGAATGTATGAGACGATGTATGAATGTGACTGAAGCAAGAGGTGTATGCCAAGATCGAGTTGTTTGGCGGTCCGTCCTCTCTGCCTACCTCTGCAGTGAAACGGCATGATGGTTAGTTAGTTAAGTAACTTGCGGTACGTAGGCATGCATATATACGAGTATATTACGTAGATTGACCGTTTCGTTTTTATTTTCGAAACAGATGTCGTACTAAATAGGCAGGTGTTACGAATATTCGTTGAAAAATAGCAGTAAAAAATATGACATATATAATATATAGCGTTAAAAAATATATAATAAGGGTACAAAAAAATAACACGTTCTACAAAAATATACATACATGTTATAATCTGTCAATATAACAAAATCTAGAAATTCAATAAAATTATAATAAAAAAAATTATTGACAACACAGATTTTTGAACGAATATTCTGGAAAGGAAAAATGCACTTGGTAATCAATATGTATTAGTTTTAAATGTGTTTATATTCTAGTTATACCTATTTAAGTAAGTCACTAGCCATAACTTTTATTTGAAAGTCACTAGCTATAAGCCATAGATGTAAGTCACTAATTATAAGTCTCAGTAGTTAGTCCCTAGCCATAAGTCTTAGTTGTGAGTCAACAGTAATAAGTATTATTTATAAGCCATTAGTAATATATTTTAGCTGAAAGGTATTGGTTGTACGACAATTGATATGTTATATAAATTAATTGTTAAAGAAGTAATCCAATTATTATAATTATGTGGGGTAGGTAGGAATCTAGCGGTCAGTGTGTCCAGGAGTGACAGACGTAATAATCCATCCATGTGGTGCAAGATGATGTGTCAAGAAAGTACGGCTGGAGAGGTCAAGGGGTCTCCGTCAACCGGCCTCTCCTGATATGTACTACCACGCAGTAGGGCAGAGGCATCCGCCGCCAAGACCTGGGCAAACCTTACCCCGTGAACCCGAGCACCCCTGCTAAGTAACCTGCCGTAGCGAACCACTAGGCGGCGGCACTCATTCCTTCCTCCCAAATTGATACACCTTATGTATTACACAAATAAAAAGTAACGAATTGTCAGGGGTTGGGAATATTTCATTATTGCTGTAGTTTAGAAAAATGTATAAGATTTTCAAGTATCTAGTTGTTTCGGTGTCATTGTGGTGGTATATAAACATGTGTAATTGTATGGGTAGTCCGGATATTGTGTCAATTTCCGTCCACTCATTATTTTGTGTGAAATCGGGTTAATTGCGTCGACCCGGCTTGAATAATGAGATATGGGTCAAAGGGGGTGCGGTTGAACATGTTGAGGGACATAAACCGGAGATCAAATAACTGTGGAGAGAGTTTTACACTGGTAAAAACAGTCACTTTAACTAAACTTTCAAGATGACTGCGACCACCGAATAGATAATCTCAAGATGTTATGATGTGTTATCCATTGATACCTCATAGGTCCCATATTTCAGTATTCTAAAAAGTTTCATCGGAAGCACGAAAGAATTGAGGGCCACCAATCAAAAAATGGCCATAAACATCACTTTGTAGGTTGCTACCCAAGCAATACCACAAAGCTGTAAATTCTATACGAATAGTTAGAAAAATGTATAAGGTTTCAAAACTATACTCGCGGAAGACCTCCACCTCCGAAAGCGAGAACTTCTGCTTACCAGAAAACGCAAATCAGTATAGGGACTAAAGTGCTCAACGATGCTGCATTAGCTTTAATTGTGCGAGTCTGACGATGCCCGTGATAAGGTGAAACAGGACCGGTCGAAAACAAATAAGTGGAAAAACGGTATAAAGGTTTTTATAAAAAAAAAATTTAAATGGAATTCCCACATGAATTGACATTTTTTTCCCCAAAATTTTATTCATATTATTATGAAATTTCGATATTTTAAAAATATTATTTAAATCGATATTATTCATCATTAGCTCCTTCTTTAAACATCAAATTTAATAATATGAATAAAATTTGCGAGTTTTTAAGTTTATATTATTGTAACAGCTGGTTCGGCGTTCAAGGCCATTTTCAAACTGCGGTTAGTCCACATTGTGACGACTTATTTATATGATTTCATTCACTCCCACCCCATTCTAATTTGGAAGGGTTTTTAAAAATAGTGATTTATTATCGGTAAGCAGAACTTAATAATAACATTATTAAATTTGATTTACATTAAATTTTTGGAAAAAAATTAAATGGAGCTGTACTTTAATAAGTTATTGATGTTGTTTAGATATTGAATTGTTATTATTATTTTATCATAATATTAATGTTTTATTATATTATTTTGTATAACAAAATAATAAACAATGATATCCTCACTGGAATTTCCCGTGCTGAGGATTTGATTTACAAAATACTAAATTACATTATATTAAATTGATGAAAACAATAAAAATAATTGTTAGGTGAGGTGTTCGAGTGCAGTTGAGTGGTTTCGGTGTTAGTCTGTATTTGGTGTTAATATATTTTCTATTTCAGATCTACCCATGTAACGTATCCAGTGTTTTGATTTTGATTTTTAAATTTATTATGGTTATTGTGATTTTTAAATGATAGTGGGAATTTGTTGTAGAGTTTAGTACCATAGTATAAGAAGTTTTTTTTCTCCAAATGTTGTGTTTGTGGTTATCATTACGTATGTAAATACTCTTCCCATAAACACAAGCTACTGGAGCTCAACTTATGAAGAGTAGATCAATAGTAGGTTAAAAAACAACGTATATGATGTATTAACATACCATCGAAAGTACTCGCCACACCAAACTATTTTACACATTAAACAACAAAACAAACGCTGCAGCAAATTCACCTCCCCTATTCTTCAAACATTTAATAATCTCTGTCCCAAACTAAATCTCGATATACCTTTTGACTCCCTATCATCATTTAAGAAAAATATTACTCGTAACATTAATGCGCAATCACAACTTTTCAGACACTATTCAGACTCGACAGAATTCAGAACTAAACTTAAAACGCATCTTTTCGGACAATCGTATCCATAAATTGAAGAAATGCAGACGTAAATTGCTTAGCTAGGAGAGCCGGTTAGTGTTTACCTAAAGTCATTCATAGAAAAAGTTTAAAAATTCACCCAAATGCGTCCACAGCCCGCAACACTGTAAATAACTAAAAGTGTAAAAATAAATATAAAAATGTTATATCTATTTTAAGCTTCTTATGATTTTTAAGGTCCAGTCCAAAAATTATAAATATTTCAATAAATACCAACTCTTCTTGTGCCACCAATCTTCTAATAAATGTATCATCAATAGAAAAGGAGGATAAAATAGCAACTGTAAAACTATCGTCTCTATACTTAAATTTTCTAATAAAACTGTGTTCATCTGAAGCGACCTGCCAGGCAAGCATGTTTTTCTGTATCTGTCTGTACATAATTAGTTAAAGAAGAGGAAGTCATATTTGTACAGCGCCCTTGAGGTGATTTTTCACAAAAACGGCGCTATACAAATCATCCAATTATTATTATTATAGGTAGACATACACGCTCACACACACATATACACACACAGACACCGATCCTTGTAATATTGTTTTAAAACCCTGTAATTTGTACACCACTCATTTTATACAAGTACTGTTTGTTTCATTATGTATTTTTTTTGTAATAAATAAATACATACTCGTAAAATAAAATATTTAACTACTGATTTCACACACATACATACACTGTAAGGGAGGGTGGTGTGTGTGTGTAATGTAAGCAGCTAGAGCCAGATATGAGGAGAAGTGAGGACGAGAGCAAGGTTAAACATGACGTAGATGAGTTTAGAAAACCCACCAACCAATGGTAAGAAAGGTAGTTGAAGAAATACCACGTTATTAAAATTAATCTAGATACTCTATTAATAGCTTCATTATTCATAATGCCACATTTCAACACTAGATGCCCACGCAGATGCTGTGAGATTGAGATTGCTGAATAAATTGTTATTGATAAATTTCTAATAGCAAAAAAAAATAATCTAATCATTTCCAAGTGAAAGGAAACCATTTTTTTTAATACATCATTTTTAGAATAAGTTAAAAGCTTTGTATTTAAAAATTTAAGTAGTTGATTTACTAATAACCGGTTTTATAACCATCCGTTCGTAATGCTTGCTACCATTTTAAACTAATATTTGGTCTACCTCTTTGTCATTCAATATTTGAATCGCGATAAATAGAATAATGACGTTTGAAATTTCACTGACATTTGTTCACCCTGTTGACACTTTTTATAACTGGTCGTCTGTTGAGGAGGTTTATCCACAAAAATCGTTATCCTACATTGAACATAAATTTGAAGGAGTTTCGTTGGGAAGAGCGTTTTCGTACAGTGCAAATTTTCGGCTCAACAAAGTTGGAAGAACGGCCGTAAATATGCTTAATTTATAATGACAAACGTCATAACAACGGATTAAGGGCCGGTTTTATAAACATCCGTTCGTAACGCTTTATACCATTTTAACTAATATTTGGTCTACCGCCCGATTTGGCCGTTTTATAAACTTTCGTCAGATTATCGGTCGTTTGACAGCTGTCAGTGGACTATTTTTAATTAAAAAGACAATATATAATTTGCACCTGTGAAGTGGATTCATCATCAAGCAGTGAAAGGGGTGACGAGCGAATGGTAATTATTCAATACACAAAAAATGGACGGATTACGGTTCGTTAAAGAAACGGATACGTAACAGAAATTTAATGGTTCGTTTATAAAACTGGTACTAAGTGCGATTAAAATATTACATGAGAGAGACGACAAGAAAGTGAGACAACTGCAGGTATACGTTTGTAGTCAAGTCCCGTCTACGTCAAATAAAACACTAATTAATAGCTTCGCTACATTTGTTTCACAAATTGGCAACACCGGACGGCCCTAGCTGATAAATGCTCGCTCGAATCGCAGCGAAATGCTCTTTCTCGTCACTATCCGATGAGCACTTCAGTTACACAGCCCCTTCGCTCTTATATTATTCATACATAGTATTGGATATTAATAAACATACAACTCTTTACTATTCAACTCAGTGGCGTGCAGTCCATAAAGGCTGAAAAGCTGTGCCTGCCCTAAGAAAAATGAACCACAAAAATAAATCATTGATGAAGTACAAAAGGCGACAAATTTCTAATCGAAACGTATTTTTTTCTTTGAATTTGGCAAGGAACCGTATTCAGTTAGCCACAACAATCAGCGGAAGATAATAACAAAACGGCCATTTTGAAATATCCCGTGTACAATTCATACCAGAACTACACATAGCCTACCTTTTATCATAGATCAATGCACGCCACTCATTTAACAATAACATCTTCACGAGAGTAAAGTGTTGTACGGTCTCTCTTCACTGTCAACTGTCATCCGAGATAATACATCGTATTCATTACAGTCTACAGACTGTTATTCCGCCATCCCAATATCACAGTAAAGCCTTAAATATAGAAAAATTAATCATAAAAGATAAATTATTTATAATTTCTTCAAAAGATTGGTATTCACTTTGTGGCGTCATTATTAATAAATTAATTTTTTTTTAAATACTTTGTATTCATCACTTTACTAATATGCACAGATATCAACATGTTTCAAAAGCGATGTTTTCTTCATCAGGAATGTATAGAATACTAAAAAATAATAAAGTCAAGTATAGACAAATGATTAACATAGAACACAATAATGTAAGAATAGACAAATTATAAACATAAACAAAAATTGATAAATTAGGTTTAGTAATTAATCAAAAATGTTAGTAAAAAAATATTATAAAACATTGAATAACAAATTTATAATAGAAATTATTTTTATTATTAATATTAATACGAAAATAAATTGAACAGATAGCTATTTTTATGGGCAAATTATTTCCTTGCGACTAGACACCAAATTCACAATTAACCTGAGAATTCTAATAATCTTTCGATAAAAATATAAAATAAAAATAACCTAAAAATAAATCCACGAGATAAAAAATTCATTATAATGAACTTCAAAAATAGCTGTAAAGAGAACAACGAGAAGGTGAAGGCGAGAAAAAGAGGGGGAGGTTAGAGTAAAGAATTCCGCAAAGTCAACACCAATCAAAACAACTTTTTTTATTTTATTTTCATCACTCGCCGAACAAAGTTCTTTCGCATAGTAAAGGTGGGGAGAGGGGGGCGATATCGCTACTCGCTCAATCAAGAATCTCTCGAATTACCGTGAAAAACAAGAATAAGAATGAAGACGAAGGTTCGGTGAAGCTGAATTTGTGGTAAGCGAGCTAATGCTGTTGAATAAAAAAAAACCACCGATAGAGAGATACAAGAAAGAGATCTAGTAAAAACTGTATACATGGTATAAAGATTCTGCCTGCGACGCAGTTCTAAGATAAAATCACGTGACTTCATTGCGAATTGAGATCAGAAAAGAGTATAAGAACCAGTTTAAGAAAGTGATAGTTAGATGGTTATTACATGAAATTTGATTGTCTCGATCGTTCCATACGTTTCTGAGGCGTTCCCTACTTTTAACACCATTCGTGAACAATACGACTACGAGCAAAAACTCAGATGTTAAAACAACAAAAAAACTGTGATTTTTGCGTTACGAAAATTGTACATATTGTGCATGGAATTGAGATTTCAGCTTGAAACGCTAATTCAATCAGGAGCTATGGAGATATAAAAATACGACTTAACTGAAAAAAATAAGACTAGACGTAATATAATATTATCTAATCCATATTTTTCGATTATGTAAAATGCAAAGAGAACAAATGCTTTCACAGACCCAGAAATGCTTAACAACTTCATATACCTATGCTCGTCTTCAAGGGAAGTTGTGAAACAGAAGAGAAAAGAAGGATTTGCATGACAAAAGACGCCATGAGGAAAATGGGAAAGATATGGAGTGACAGAGGTATAACGAAGACTCGTCCGGGCGCTGATTTTCCCATATTTCTTTACGGTGTGGAAACATGGAGACTCAAAGCCAGCGAAAGAAAGCGGATAGACGGCCTCGATATGAGGTGTTAGAGGAAAGTGCTCAGGATTCCATGGACAGCCAGGCGCACAAATACATCAATTCTGGAAGAGGTTGGCATCCACAATAGGCTATCAACTGTCTGCCAACAGCGTATCCTCAGATACTTTGGACACGTTGCTCGCCAAACCGAGAACTCCAACCTGGTGAAGCTCATGGCCACTGGCAAAGTGGAAGGCAGGAGAAGCTGATGAAGGTCACCGATGCGTAAAAGTGATCAAATTTCGCAGGCAACCGGAACGCAGCACAGGATCGCGAGGAATGGAAGAGCCTTGTACACCAAGGAAATTGAAGTGGGGGTTACGATCCTCAGTAATGAGGAAGCGATTCAAGAAGAAGTTCGGTAATTTTTTATTGTGTCAAAGTGCAAATATTAACAATTAATATCTGTCCTGGCCGTAATAATATCTGTTGTGCCAAAACCGGTTTGCGAGTTCGTATGAGATTTACTATAAAATATTATATTTGTAATTAGTTTGACCGGTCAGTGGCTGAGTTGGCATCGCGTTTGGGTCTCACCCAGGCATCGTGAGTTCAATTCCTCGGCTGACTAAGTCCTCCATTTACGACACAAGCAACATCTTCCGCTTACTGTGATGATAGTAGGAATTTTTCAAATATTGTAAGGTTATTCGAAACCGGGGAATATTTGCCTTCCTTTTAAAAAATTAAAATTAAAAAGTAATATGGGTACAAATATCCAAAAAATATTCATTAATTACTGCTTTAAGATGACGATGCAACACAACGTTATAAAAAAACACGGTGTTTCATTAATCACAAAGGTATTGACGTCCAAAGATATATGTTGCTCGTACATTACAGTTTTTAAAAAGCGTTAGTAAAGAGATTATAAAAAAAGATAGGTGTGAAAGGCTCGGCTCATTTTTTGAATTTGGATTTCTAATTTCCTAACAGTTTCCGTACCCCTGCGCTGAAGGATTGGGGGGGGGGTTAAGGGGTGCTAACTCACCCCATGGTTTTCTCATTCTCCTACCTCCTTCCTCATCCCCCCCTCGCCCTTCATAACAAACTTGTTCTGAGGAGGGCCGGTGTTGTAATGCAAATAAAATTGGCGTGAATAATAACCTAATACAGTAGGAGCTCGAATAACCGAAGTCGGCTTAACCGGGACAAAAAAAATGTAAAACATTCAAGTTAATAATAATGTGGAACGTTAATAGTATGTGGAACGAGCTGTCGGCAAATTTCTTCCTGCAGCACCCGCCTTAACCTGCCTCACAACGTTGCCCAACCGGGTGGCGAATAGTTCCCTTGTACATGCTCCGAACAGAATGAAGCGCTCTACTAGGGTGTCACATAAAAAAATATATATATAAAAAAATTTACAGTAGCAAAAAAATATTCGGAAAGCTCAGATAAATGTCGAAGACAGAAAAGCCCGATGTGGACGTCGCATAGCTGGATATACAAGTAAATAATATATTGAGGTGGTTTACACAAAAAAACCTTACTTAATTTTTTTTTTTACATAAAACAAGAACTTTGTTTACATCACTTTTATTTGTTACATACTTTTGCCGACCGGGTTTCGCCGCTACCGTAGCTTCTTTAGGGCAGTATATTACTAAACTATGAACTAAGATACAGATGTGTTATAGATTGATAAAAACGGCCGAACGAGTGGCCAAGGATGGGAGGGGAGCAGGTACCGGATCGGGAAGGGTGTGTACTTTGTTTATTGGGAATATTTTAAGAATCGGACTTTTATTTACATTTATTTAATTATTAATGAGTCTGCTCACACTATTAGTGTTTTTGGCTTTTCTTAAGATAACTTAAAAGCATTAGAACTATGGAAAGTTTCAAATTATCTGTTAATCCCTTTAGGTAAATTATTAAAATTATTTATGTAAATTGGGTATGCAACTGTATTCATGTACATAACTTTCTGAAGAGATGAGTTTTAAGGTACACTCTGAATTCTGTCGAGTCTTTAAACAAGCTTAAATCGTATGGCAGTTTATTATATTTACTAGTACATAGTTGGGTAAATCAAACGACCCGTTGTTCTATTTAAAGCAATTGGGTTTGGAGATTTTTACACATTCTATGCAATTTCAACGGGATCGATATTCTACTGTGTTTGTATCAACCGGGAATTATTTCACCACCTATCCCAATAAATCGAGCGTCGTCTGTAGTAATTCGCGCCATATTTATGACGCAATTACAGTGTGAGATTCGATAATTGCGGGGAAAATTAATATTCCAACAGGGGGAGACCGGGGCCAATTGTCGCACGGGGTAATTTGAGACAATTTTCGCCGAATTTCAACTGATGGGTATATAATATATTCAATTTCATTAATACTCAATTTGACACCCATTACGGGAATCAATTTATTCAAGGATATTTCCGTAAAATACAAGGCACGTGTTGTTTACGCAGAAAGCCTGACGTAGACAGGCCTACAAATCGTCAAAGGTCAAAATACATAATGTTAATGTAACACCTTATAATTTTTTAAATAATTAACTAGCAGTCCACAATGGACTGCAGATACAAACCCTGATGTATGGCAGTGAGGCATGGGATTGGCAGAGGAAGGATGGAAGTTAACTGAATGCCGTAGAAATGAGATCTCTAAGGCGAATGTTTGCTAAAACCACGTATGATCGTGTGAAAAATATTGAGATTCGTAAAGAATGAAAAGCTGATGTAAGCGTAATGAGCAATATTAAGAAAGGGACGCTTAGATGGTTTGGGCATGTAGTATGTTTAAATGACTCTAATGTGAATGGAAGAAGATGCCAGGCACGCCCGAGGAAGACATGGCACGATCAAATAAATCAAATACTTCGGCCCATGTCAGAAGTCGGAATAATAGAAGAGAATGTATAGGACGATACATGAATGGGAATGAAGCAATAAGTGTATGCGAGAATCGAGTTGTTTGGCGGTCCGACCATTCTGCCTTCCCCTACGGAGAAACGGTGTGATGATTACTTAGTTAGTTAGTAAATAATTAACATCTCACAACACACTAAAATTGATAGTACAAAGTCGACGGGCTCCCGACAGTTCGAACTCTAGTGCGGTATTAACTTTTTTTGTCCTGTGACACGGTGAGTGGATGTTTTGAGAATGCCCCTATAATTATATTCCTATGTACAGTGGCGTGCACTGATCTATGACGAAATGTAATGTGTATACAGTGTATCAAGATACGTACCTGTCTTACTATAAGCAGTGCTTCCTGACCTTATTTGGAGCAAAAGATGATAATGAAATTTTGATCTCTGGTGACATATTATTTTAATTCAGCTAAAAAAAAAATCAGTATCCATTTGACAGTCAGTTAGGGACGAGGTGGGGGGTTGGGCGGTTACTCAGCTGAAAGAAATATGATTTCTTTATTTGGTCGAAATTGAAGAAAAAAAAACGACGAAAAATATCATCTCGTATGTAATTCATTATTACTCTACAATAAATTTTTAAAAAAGCAATATACTTTAAAAACAAAAACAAAACAAAAAGTATTGCTATTATTATTATTTTTTTTTAATTTACCACATGGATTCTTTTATATTATTTCATGTATATGTATATTAATATGAACTAAACTTATCAATTTGACTGTCCTAAAACGGTATTTGTTCCTAGTTGGACAGTCAAAGCCTTCTTAAATATTTTTGTAAAATAACATGTGTTTCAAATAAATATTATTATTAGACCAAAAATTCATGTTACTCATCTTTAATTGATTTTTTTAATCTCTTTTAAAACGTTGTCACGTATTTCTATTGTATCTGTACTTTCCAGTCCTAAAAATTATAAGTATTTCAATAAATACCAACTCTTCTTGTGCCACCAATCTTATAATAAATGTAACATCAATAGAAAAGGAGCAACAAATAACCATGTAAAACTATCATCTCTATAAATAAATTTTCTAATAAAACTGTGTTCATCTGAAGCGACCTGCCAGGTAAGTATGTTTTTCTGTATCTGTTTGTACATAATTAGTTAATTTATGTTATTTTCCTGTTCTTTATTTATATATATATATGTATTGTAATCAAATAAATATGTAAATAGTGAGAGATTTCTTACAACCAAACATACTCGTGTAAGACAAATATAATTGTAAAAAAATAATTCGATTTTTAAGTCTATTTCGTCATTCTTCAGAGAATAAAACCCATCTAGTAAAATTTATATCGTGAGCTCATTCCTATCCTTTTTTAATGATTTTAATATTGCAGCATTCGTTAACCTTCGCCCAATTTAAATTCAACCCTTGGGAGGAAGTTTCCTATTATGGCGTGTAATAAACTAATTTTAAATTGTCTTCTCGCAACTTTGATTTCTTTGTGGGGTAACATACCAGTGGATACTTTGGGATTTACGCATTTTCAGTATTTAAAAAAAAAATTATATACATATTTTCCGTGAAAACTTTGTAAAACGTAATATTATGTTGCAATAATTAACAGGTCTATAATGAGTAGAATTGATAACTGATGAGAGGAGTGCCACATCCATTGTGTGTTATATTTGAGAGAAAAAAATTCCCAATAGGGTGAGGAATGATTAAACAAGGTGGGCCTCTCAACATCCTGTATAGTTTATCAAGTTTGTGTATGAATTGCGCGTTGAATATTTGAAATCCGTTTTCTCATAATCCAATAATTGCTGCGGCCAACTGAACAAATGAGCATACAAGTTCCTTGCCAAATTCATTGGAAAAAAAAGCATTTAAATCGCAATTTTTTGTAATTTCTAGTATTTCTATTTGACGGCCTCCGATCCTCGGCTACAAATCCGGAGGTAGCGGGTTATAATCTCGGCGTGCGCAAGTAAATTTCATTTGATTCATTTGTGTTCTTCCAGAATTCATTCATTAAAAATAATATATATAGTATGTTTGCGGCAAGTTCCGGAGTGGTAGATACTTCCAGTATCGCCCTGGTGAAAGAGCACCATTCAGAATCGTGTTTGGTGACCAGATCTGAATAGCCAGGTACTTCCCCATCTTCCTCTTCCGCGTCTCCTTCCGCATCCCACTACCTCCAGCCTTACAACATACCCCAATTTGGGATGCCAGAGACAGCGTTCAAGCCTTTACAGACTGCACGCCGCTGCCTACGTATGTTATGAAAAAGCTACTATCTTAAATACCAGTGGTTGGTTTGCTGTCCACATTTCCATACCATATAGAATAACAGGGAAAATATAGAAATACAACCTTTTTAAAAAATTTATTGCACACGTCAATTTAATCACGTCGCGGTTTGTAACTGGCAACTTGCAACCAATAAAATCAATAATAATTGATAAATATACGAACAAACGAACACACAAACATGGCCGCGGTTTTGGTCGAATCGCCTACATTCTAGTATAATAATAATTATAATCGCCGGAGCTTTGAAAGTTAGCAATATTTAATGGCCGCAAATCGAATAATGGGGTTTTAATGGTCGCAGAGCCAATAATGGGGCGGCCAGCTGTCGCCTATAATGATATATTATGGGTGGACACAATCCCACGAAACTGCGACGTGTTGGGAATATGAGAAAATTACGTCCGGTTCGAAGGACCAAATTTTGAAAACCGCGTGATTTAAAAAATTTTTTTTGCGGTTAAATGCTTTTGAGACTGATCGTTTATTTTATTCCATTTTATTTTACATAAGAATTCTACAATGCACATAGAAGATTTTTAACTAGTACTAGTTACAACATGGTTTAGCCAAATTTCAACAGTATTTTTCGTTCTTTGTCGAACAATTGAAAAATATGAAACAAGCAGTACGGAGTCTTAACTTATTGATTATTATATACCAACTCTTCTTGTGCCACCAATCTTCTAATAAATGTAATCTCAACAGAAAAGGAGGATAAAATAGCAACTGTAAAAATATCACCTTTACACGTAAATTTTGTAATAAAACTGTGTTCATCTGAAGCGACTTACCAGATATGTGTCTGTGAATGTAAGGTATGTTTCGTATATTCGAAACTGTTGCTAATTATTTGGAATGGTACTTAATGGTAATGGCACACCATGTTATTCTTGAATTTGGTGGTGAGTAAAATTAAATATTTAGTTATTGCATTTCGTGAAGGCTATCTATTTTATCTATGTACCTATTTGATGTATTTTGTACCCGTGTTACTAATGAAATTAACAAAATATACGACAGCCCATATAGGGCGTATATTATATAATAAATAAATAAATGTTTTACAAAAAAACAACATACGATATGCATCAAAACACAATTCATGAAATAATTTTCAATGAACTAAAGCTTTTCACGTGAGTAACTAACTAACTAACTAACCATCACGCCGTTTCTCCGCAGGGATAGGCAGAGAGGACGGATATACATCATACATTCTCTTCTATTATTCCGACTTCTGACATGGCCCGATTCAAGTATTTGATTCACCTGATCGTGCCATGTCTTCCTCGGGCGTCCCCGGCTTTTTCATTCCATTCACATTCGCGTTATACATTCTTCTTACACTCCTTTCTTCGTTCATTCGCTCCACATGCCCAAACCATCACGTGAGTAGTGCTTATTTAATGTCTAGTCTCGTGGGATCGAGTTCAGAAAAGTTACAGCACACCTTGAATGAATCTCATTGAATAAATAATCACAACGCGGTGTACGTGATTGTAGGTAATCAGTAATCAGGAAGTTCATGTCGAAACTAACTTCGCTTCGATAACAATTATCTCTTAGAATTATATATGTATTATTATACAATTTATTAAAATTAAGTGGACTTACAAATGAAGCGATCGGAGTGTTTTAAAGATGAGCGAGAAACTTACCTGTAAAGGAGAAGAAAAATAATATTAGTAACATTTCATATAAAATTTACAAAGGAATAATATTATTCTAGCCTGATTTAGTGAGGACAGCCACGTTAAGGGCGTTTAACAGTGGATGAAAAAAAACAACCCTGTTTTTAGAAATCTAATGTGAATCCAATCCAACACTTTACTCAAAACTCTAGAAAACCTCAACTTTTTAACAAAACCTTCTGATAATAATAGTTCTAGAAATGATACTTGGCTGATCAACGTTTTTTACGAATAACCAGACAATATTTGAATTCCTGGAAAATGTTGTTTTTGGAATGATGGAAGACTTAGCTAGCAGAGGATTGAACCAGCGACGTCCGGTTGAGTGGTTACGATCCTTGGCTACGAATCGGTTACATTCCCCCACTGTGACACCTATAAAGTATGTTCTACCATAATTCTGTAATATTGTTTAGTACATATTTTTCCCTGACGATGAAACGGTTGTTCACCTCAAGGGAGCCGTACAAATATTACTTCCCATTCTCTATCTAATTATGTACAAACAGTTGCAGAAAAACATACTTACCTGTCAGGTAGCTTCAGATGAAAACAGTTTTATTAGAAAATTTAAGCTAAGAGATGATACGATTTTAATAGTTGCTATTTTACCCTCCTTTCCTATTGATGTTAGGAGACGGTATTTATTTGAAATATTTATAATATTTAGGACTGGAGAATATTTATTCGATTAGATTAAAAGGATTTCTCCTTAAAAGAAACAGAATACCCTTCAGATATCAAGAAAACTCCATATCCGAACTTAGTAACTGCGCTTTGGTTCATTCAACCTTCTGATAGCTGATACTATTACTACTGATCTAGGCGTAGATTGTCGTAAATTGATATTTTCAAAATGATCGGTTTAAAAAAATAAGGTGATTCAAAAAGACTACTACACAAGAGTCCCAACTGTCAATAATGGTATGTTGACGACCTCCATGGTCGAGGGGTAAGGCTCTCGACTACGAAACCGCAGGTCGCGGGTTCAAATCTTGGCGTGCGCTAATAAATTTTATTTAATCAATTTGTGTTGTTTCACAATTAATTAATTCATTTAAAAATAATATATAGTATATTTGCGCACATTCTAGAGTGGAAGATACTCTCGGTATCGCCCTGGTGAAAGACCACCATTCAGAATTGAAACGTTGCTTAAAATGGCTTTTAGCCGTGTTTGGTGAGCAGATCTGAATAGCCAGGTATTTCCCACCTGCCTCCTCCCCTCCTTCCTCTCCCAATACCTTCAGCCTCACAACATTCCCTAATTGGGGATGCCATAGTCTCACTGGCTCCAGACGGTTGGGAGCAGTTGGGACTCTTGTGGGGTATTCATATAAAAAATAAAAAAATGTTTTAGGGATGAAGGTAGTGGGGAGGGGAATGAGAAAGGGTTAGTAATCAATGTTTCTTTAGACTTGCGTCAGCTGTTATTGAAACTGGCTTAATAACTTATACGTTATACGTGGTTTAGTTAGCGGCAAGTTGTAAAGAATTAGTTACGTGTCGCAAGTTATTGTTCAAAGCTATTAGTTAGAAGAAGTTATTGGTAATCTGTCAGGTCTAACGCCAATAAATTTACGAAACTAATTTGATTAATGGTTTTCCCCGTTCTACTTATTTTAACAGGAATCGAAATAATAATACTTGGATATTTTCGTAAAATATCACCTCAAGACCGCTTAACCCTCCCGTTCCGAAGGGGGTAATACACTTACCCCAAACAAGAAATCTGTATATCAGTTTTTTTTTTTATATCACACACTTTGTAATTTAGGCTTTCCTAGAAAAAGTATTCGATAATCAATCTGCATTAAAAAAATATATATATCCCGCATATTGAATATCTATCAAATGCCGACGAAATTAAAATTACTCTTTCATCTCCCCTTCAAGATCTACTTTTTAAAAATCTTTGCCGCAAACAAGCCACGATTTTTAAAAATATATTTTACGTTTTTGTGAGGCGGGAGAAACAAGGGTCTGTAGGTGGGTAGGGATTTACTAATGCGGGTCTTCAAAAAGCACGTATTATATGAATAAGGAAAAATTGTTGCGGGTAGCTCGTTCTACATGCGAGCCGCCTTACACAAAAATGAGTCGGAGAATCGACCCGTTCCCGTGAAGACGATATAAACTGTTGGTGTTCCGCCCGTGTCTGTTGAGTTTCGCGTACTTGCACCGGTGCACCGGTAGCCAATGCTGCTAGTTTCTTCGAGCAGGGTCCATTGAAATATCTGTAGAACAGACTCATCATTATTACACTGCTTCTTTGCATTAGAGATGGCAACCGGTCTGTTAACAGAGGGTTGTCAATCATACGGACCACCCTCCGAATGCGGTTGTAAAAGATGCATTTAATTGGAAAGGGCTACGATAATAAATATGTACCTATTTGATTAACGGTCGCTTTCGTACAATCTCTTTTACTATTTTGCGTTTCTTAACGATTGCCTGCAGGGCGAAGTTGGGCAATGTCTGGTTAAAACGGTATATAGTAACTAATAACTTAGTGTTGCTCAAAAGGGCAAAGGGAATATTAAGAGACAGACATTTCGCAATTTTATAGGGGACCAAGTGACCCCCTTCGGATCGTACATAATTTTTACCTACAGGTACGTAAAGGTTTAAAACTTAAAAAGAACATAGTACATTTCAATCTTGATATTATAATTATATTAGCATAAGTTGTTTTTAAATGTACCCGTGGGAAGTATTTATTATATTTTGAAAAAATTAAAATCCATCATGAATAATGAAAAACGGTTTAAAAAAAAATAGAGTGTTTTCTTTTTACTTGTATTGCTTTAATAGCTCCCATTCACATAAACAAAAAAACCAGAGCATTTCTGTTAGTAAACACAGACTGTTGAAAGGTTTAAAAAGAGAAGAATTTAAAATACACAAATGCCGAAGCCATAATTTTCTAGGAAAACATCGAAAGGGAAAAACACGAAAAACCAAATAATACATATTCAAGATAACATTGGTACAGAAAAGGAGAGATAGGCCCAACCGTTACAAAAAAACTGTCATAAATAGATTGACTGATTCGTGCATTGCACACAAAAAAATTCAAATGTTGAATCTCGCTATATTAAAAACGAATGTTCGTTTGTCTGTCTGTACTCGATTTTCTCGAAAATTACTCGAACGGTTTCGCTGAAAATAGCACAGTTTGTTCTTATTAGTGCCGGGAAGGCTTATTACAGATTATTCAATATGTAAAACTGTCGCTATAACGTTTTAAAACCAGTAATGACAAACATTGAACCCGTCATTTGGGTAGAATATTTTCAAAATGGAAAACACAAGTAGGAACCCACTTAAGAACTTTATTATTTAAATAAAATTTTCTTTGTTTAGAGATAGTTACTTTCGCTATAAAATCAATTATGGCACCCAAACGACAAGCAAGAATTCAGAACTTCATAACTATATTAAATTTAAAAAAAAACCTAGCAAGACCGGTTCACATCAGCCAGTTCTTGATAAAATTAATTGACTAATTCGTAATAATATAATATTTTTATTTGATTTTTTATTATAAACTTGATTTAAGTCCGAAACGGCCACACTAAAATTATATGATTTTTATAAATGTAACTTATAAATTATTCCGGTTATTTTACGCTATTTTAACACCGGAAAAATTAAGAACTTCCGAATATTTCCCAGATAAACTGGAGCGCTTATAAAAAGCTGCCGGCTGCTACGAGAGCGCCAAAATACTATATAAGCACTGCTAAAGCAATTTCAAGCAACGTTTCAAATCTGAAATGTAGTTTTCTAGACGGAGAATACTAAGAGAAGGTATCTTTTCAAAGCACCAAAATTTACGTCATCAATAATATTAATTTAAAGAGACTATCCAACTTACTTCTAATTCACGATTTGACGTTCTTTTTTACACCGTAAGACCCAATCTACCGTCATCTATATCGCAGGGGTTAGTCATTAAAGTCTACTCAGTTAACTCAAAATGACCTTAATTTGCATTCGGAGTCATTACCACGGCGACGAGACTCGAAAGTACTAAAAGTCGATCCAATTTTAAAGCGAATCGAGTCAAACCAAAACCGCCTCAAGCCAGGCCCGGACACTGAATCAAATCGGCCTATTATTTGAAACGGTCAGCGCAGAAGTCACGTAATTCACAAAAATTCTCAAATGAAATTGACAATCTGAAGGAGCTTTAATTTTATTTATTTAAAAAAAGAAAAACAAATATTCCCTGGTTACAAATAACCTGACAATATTTTAAAATCTCCTACTACTATTACAGTAAGCGGAAGATGTTGCTTGTGTCGTAATGGAGGACTTGGAACTCAAGACGCCTGGGCGAGACCCAAACGCGACGCCAACTCAACCACTGACCGGCTTTAATTAATATGTTCCGTCAAAGAGGAGTGGATAGAACAACCAACAAAATGTTATTCACTGTTATTCTTCTTCTTTTTCTCATGGTGGAGGAGAGTTGGTGGAGGTCATAGGTTATTCAGCCAGTCGACGGCATCGGGAATCACTTGGTTCAGCACAGATGTGCCATAGGAAAACTGATGAAGGGGACATTCTTCTACGATGTGTACTGTTGTTTGAATATATCGGCATTCACAAAGTTCAGAATCCTTTAGGCCCCTTATTTCATTGTGATTTCCGCTTTTCTTTGCTATTAATATGACTTGAATCACCTACACATTATAAAACGTTAAACTCAATTACATCAGCTCTACATTTTTGAAGTATACGCCACTATGACGCTGACTTCCTCATTTCTATAAGATCCTCCTGGTAACAGAATAATACAGAACATGATAAAGTAATGGGTTAGTTAAGGTTAAGATAGGTTAAATATCACATTTTTTTCAATGTTCAGTATTATCATAGAACTGCTTATAACATAAATTTATTGGAGGATCTTTCAGAAATAAGAGGCTGATTTGATTCAGTGTCCTGGCCTGGCTTGAAGTGGCTTGGTCAAACCCGCCATACCAGCAGTAACCCAGCAGATAGTAGATACCCACGAGTTCGGGATATAAATTTGATTCACCGCTTCCCGAATTGTTTTTGTCCGGGTGAATGGAGAGATCGAACGGACAGATCTAGTTTTTGTTTGTTTTGGGTTGTCTTTGGTGTCAGATATCAAAATTGGATTAGAAGGAATTAAGAATGGAAGATGGTCTCGGTAACATCCCGGTGAGAGATCAACAATCGGCATCGAATAAATGCTTGAAATGAGGTTGACAATATTGAGTTCCACAATATACCCAAAGCGGAGATGGCTCCGGTTAGAGACTTTTGTGCAGTATCACATAGAAAGAATAAAAAGCTGATGTGCTTAAAGTTTCTTTTAATCAGAGAGAAATTTGTACCTAAACATTCATTCTAAGTACAGGTAATTTCAAGAATTTTTATTATCTATTCTTAAGGCGAAGCTATCAGTGAAATCATTACTTAAATTACTCTATACTACAAATTAGTTTACATTATGAAAACCAACAAAAAAATGCTTCGAATGAATTGAACCTTTTCCTAGAAACATCTTTGATAAGAATTTAATTAAAATTGTTAAATACGTTGTAAAAAATATAAGCGTAAACTACTAAATAATTATTTTTTTTATTATAAAATTACGAACGCATGAAAGAAACAAGTTTTAAAAGTACTGCTTTATAGCTAAGATTATTAGTGAAAGTTTTCCTCGATTCAACAACGAACATTTCGGCTTGCCAAGCGAATTTTATGCCTATTACCTATATTTGTGGTGACATAAGACACAAAGCTTGTACTAATATTTTTGGCTTGTATATTCCTCTTAAGAAAAGGAACACAGCGTTCCTAGCGTTCGAGGAAAGTGGTGAACGTATGTCCAAGTGTATTAAAGGGAAAATAAAGTATGAAAGAGACGGAATGAATTACGAAGTATATAAGCGAATGAATAGTTGTCTCGTCCTTCTTCATACCCCAGATGTATACTTTGTAACATTGCGACAGTCATATACCCAACCAGCAATACATGCGTTTAATTCCCCACCCTATAAAATGAAATGCATTTTGCAGATGACACGCCACCTTAATCGTTTTCTTGGCAGTCAAAAAGACAATCAAATGACTCTACACATCACTCTGCAGGTTGCTAACTCAAGAAATACCACAAAAATTTTCTGTAAATTCTATACGGGTAGTTAGGAAATGTATAAGGCTTCAAAGGACAAAAATCCTCAAACTACAATCTTCAAATTCTACGAAATACATCCCAAAATGTCTGTAAATAGGTGACGTTGGAAAACCAGTGAAAGCAATTTCGAACGTTTTACTTAAAATTTTACATAGAATTTAAAAGATTATAGTTTGAGAACTATTGTCTTTTGAAACCTTATACATTTCCTAATTACCCATACAGAATTTACCGATAAATTCTTCGTAGTAATTCTTGAATTAGCAACCTGCAAAGTGTGTATTTTTGGGTGCTGACCGTTAATGTTCAACCATTGCTTGATGATTGTTCGCACTTGTCTAGGTCATGCGGCATACGCTTCGCGGAGTAAGGACAGATCATTTGACGTTTCTTCGGGCTACGCACCAGTAAGGAAAAGATGAATGATGCTTTTTATTTCCAAAATACCAGCAGAACATATACAGAATTCCCACCTATTCAAAAAATATATTTTTCACATTATTTAAACATGGGAAATTTATAACTACAAAATAATGCGACTCACCAAACTAGACACTAACAAATAGTTTTATAGATGCTAGATGTTTTCTAGATGATCTAGGTAAAATTTGGTTACAAAACTCAACAGTTGCGATGTATACTATTATAGTGTAATATAAATTTCAGACATAGATTTGCCCTCCGTTACTAGGCAGATATTTACATTCAAATTCTTCAATTCCGACTCTTAGAAGCTCCTTCCCCAAACACAAAAGGGTCGGGCAAACAAGTACACAAGTCGTCAGCAGAAAAATGGCGTAAAAACACTAAATTCTTCTATAAACAACGGCACAAATAATTATGTCAACATACCGGCGCTTCACATTTCCGAGCATCCCAAACGCTGCTGGCCCATTAAATGCGCGGAGGCTAGACTAAATGGAAGTCGCCAGTAATGCGCAACGGTAATTAATACGCAATAATGACATCCATCGTATCCCAAAAATAAAATATGATCACAGCTGTTATAAGAAAGATTGAACAATAGATATCCAGCACTATGTGTAAAATCCATCGTTTTGTTTCTGGAAGAGGAAAAACTCCTGGACGGTGAACTTTGGCGTCATGAAATTTTGTTGTTGATACTTGTTTCTGACTTAACTTTTATTTTCAAAATTGATAATGGTATTATAGACAGCCCTGATATAGTCAGCTTAATTAAATTTAATATCCCAACTAGAACTACTCGATCTAAAATTTTATTCAATTTTAACAATCGGGACTGAGTCATTCAAAAATTCTATTTTACCTAGACTTCACGCAGAAGGTAATACTTTTTCAACTGCTCGGAATACAAATACAAAAATACGATTATTGCATACATCCTCAACAATTATTAAGAAATGTGTCTTAGAGTATAAGTATCAGTGAATGTATATTTGCCTCTGTTGCTAATTATTTGGAATGGTACTTACACCATGTTATTTCCGAATTTTTCGGAAGACAAATGAAATATTTAGTTGTATTTCGTGAAGGCTGTCTATATTATCTATGTACCTACTGTGATGTGTTTTACACCTGTGTCACTATAGTAATTAACAACATATGTAAAGGACCATATAGGGCGTATATAATACAAGAAATTTGCAGAAACATTCTAAATGAAATTTCCAAGAGAAAGAAATTGTTTTCAAGTCCAAGAGTCACTTCAATCAGAAGCTATGAAGCAAAAAAGGAATCTAATTCGAAAACCTAGTTAGTACATAATTAACCATCAAATCGCACGGTTCATTAGAGAGAATAGCCACACTGTTCGCTGCATTCACATTCATAAATTGTCTTATACATACTATTCTGTCATAACGAATCTTGACAAATCCCAACTAAAATATTTGATTAATTTGATGCCACATTCTTACTCGGACGTCCCGGGCGTCATTTTCCAATAAATAGTCTAATAATTCTACTGATAATTCCTTTCTCTATCCACTCTACATGTCTAAACCACCTCAGGGTCTCATTCATAATACTGTCGTAAATACTTTTGTTGAAATATTATCAATAATAAAAACATTTAATTCTATCCATCAACTTTCCAAGTCCCGGTCTTAAATACCACCGTTTCCTAATGATCCGTTGGCGTGCCTATCACTCCCTATTCCCCTCCCCCAAATAACCCTTCACTTATGGGGGAGTTCCGTGCATCCCCCGCTCCCCACCCCCGAGCAGCAGGAAAGTATGCAAATATCACGGGCGTGCGGGGTACCTTAGGTACCCCCGGGGCGGAAGGGGTTAAGGAACAACCAAATTGCTTTTCGGGAACTTTTGTGAATAATCATAAATTGACTGGTCTTTAAATTAATTCCGCTGTCAAATTGATCACCGTCAATCTATGACAGAGAATTCTCAAGAAGGGCCCCTAAAAAATTGCATAAACCATTTAAATTGTAAACTATATTAAAAGTGATCGTAACTAATGAGGAACACCATATACGAGTATATATATGTATATAATACTGGCAAGCACCCTGTTCCGTAAATACGGGCCTGATTTGAAGTAACACGATTTTGAATCAGATGCGGATACCATAGTTGTCAATCTCTGCATATTTAGTCCTAATTAAGGTTTTTATTTATTTATTGTTTAATATGATTATTTTCTTCGTCAAAAATACGGATATCCGGATATTCAGTTCCGCGAAATCTAAAAATTCGAATTTTTTGAAACGGCTCCGGATATACTATCCCTAGTTGGGACTCGGTGTTAAAAGGGGGGTTTCTTTGTTACCCCAAGTACCAATCTAGTACAGTTTATACCGATGCTGTCAAGAAAATGATTTATGAAGGGGTTAATCTATATCTTACGAGAGACAATAAAAATTTAAAGTTCGGGAGAATTTTTTATTGCAAAGCCACTAAGAAAAATTGACATTTTATTGGAATTCTGAAATACATTAAAAAAAAACCACACATTTAAAAATGATAAACGATTTCAAATATTCATTTTTCAACAAGCAGTAAATAAACTATGCACCTCTTCCGGGTGTAATTTAAATACGGAAAAAAAGATACGCGGAGGTAGTTTGTTTTATGATATAATTATTTGATAGCTGTCATAAAATATATGTTGTTATTATACAATAAAAATAATTCCTTCTTTAATTATGCTGAAAGGTGTAGGATAAGAGTAGTGGGATGGCTTATTCGAATGTGAATCGATTCTATTGTTTACTTTTCGAATGAATATTATGTGTTCAAAAAATTGGCTTCCTTCCTGAAGGCAATAATAATAAATGTTGTCCTGGGACCGATTCACAAACCGGTAAATTAATGAATCGATTCATACTGATTTCATATTAGAATTGGCGGTTGCGATTCAAAACGATGATTCATTAAAACAAATTAGACGAGAGACAGCAACGCTCAGGGAATACGAAAAGGCCGAGAATGGTGACATTCCACTTCGAGATGGCTTTGCAAACCTCCCGTCCAGTCGCCTGACGTCCAGGAAACCTTTTGGGACTGAAAGAGAATGACTGCTTCTACATATATATATATGCGATACTCAGTGGCAGACCACGGACGTAAAAAACAAGTACCTTGGTGTATACCCCAGTATTGCATTGCCAGAGTACGGAAGATGTGGACCTCGTTAAACCGCATCCGGTGCAGTCACAGCCGTTGTGCGTATAAGATGCACAAAGGGGCCTAAATGATTCCGAACTTTGTGAATGTGGACATATTCAAACAACAGAACACATCGTAGAAGAATGTCCCCTTCATCAGTTTCCCTATGGCACATCTCTGCTGACCTGATGCCGTCGAATAACCCCAGCATCCCACTATTACCTCCACCAACTCCCCTCCACCGAACAAAGAAGATTGAAAAAACGTCATTTGCGAGCCGGTGTATTCGATTCATGCCGAAGTTAATTCGAATCACCAGCTTTACAAAGGTACGTAAAAAAAACGCAAAAGTAACTTATGTCTGTTTCACTGGGAAAATTCCTATCGAGACAGACGCAAGAGGTACATAAATTATATAACGAAATAAAATTAGTTCAATTTTAAGATGCTATTTAAGTGAATGGAGATTAGATTGTATATACTCGGATATGTTGTGTTTTGGAAGTTTTATAATTCAGGTAAAAAAAAAACATTAAAAAAAATTGGATTGCGCATGCCAAAAAGAGATTCAAAATTAAATAGATACGCCTAAGAATTTGTTTTACAGTAGTACGCAATAATTTTACAACCCATTTTAATAATCCATTGTTTTATTTCAAGTTTAGTATATTGTGTAATTTCCATGCTATGTATTTAAAGTGTCTTTATTCAAAAGTAATTTTATTAAAAGGAGTTTGGAATGGATCTTTACTTTTGGTCCGTGTATTATCCAAAGGTGAGTTTGTGTTGATTTGTTTTGCGTTTTATTGTTTCGAGGCAAATTAACCAGCAATTCAAAGCATGTTTTAAGAAGATTCGTTTTAGTATCATTTTTTCAATTCGATTCTAGAGTATTATACTAAGAGGCATAACAAATGAAAACAAGGTACCAACTAGAAATTAATTCGATTCGAATCGAGGAATATCAATATTCGTTCGAAAACAATGATTCGTTCAAACTAACCGACAGGTCAAATGAAAACCAAATATCTACCGGGAACAACTAAAACTATCATCATAAAAGAAAATTAACTAAAATACTACAAAATTGAAATTATTTTATCGCCGAAACAGAAAACACAGGTAAGCGAATATTTAACAATCTCCTCCATACAAAATTAGAGTTTTAATCCCTCTTTCTCATAAACGATGCATATAACAGAAAGAGAGGTCGTAACGGAGCTCTCAGCAGCAGGACTAAGTCCGGTCGACACGCAAACCCCTCCAACTCCCATTATTAATATCGTAATTCCCATCGTGAAAAAAATATATAATGCTCTGGTTATTACGTTGTTATTAGCATAGACCCAAATTAAAAAACTTTTTCCAAATTGGAAATCTTTTATTGAATTGTTTCAGCGGCGATAATGAAAGTTGAGAGGGTTGGAAATGAAGAGGTCAGGTGCGAAACGTGTCAAGTGGCTTTTATGAAAAAATGGTTCATTTTGGTGCATTTTTAATTAAGCACGTTTAAATTTGGATCAAATCCAAAAATGAAGAGAAAAAAGTAGTTATTCGTGTTGAAAACGTTTTGAAAGTGTCATTCCGGTGAAAAATTATCTGGCGCTGTACAATGCTAAAATATAATAGCATAGATTGAGCGAACAAAAACTGGGATGTATTTGCATAAATGGTTATAACATGGAGGAACATATTAAGAGATTTTAGTTAATACACTGTAATCAGGTTCCAATTATGTTATTTACCAGCATCTCCTGAAATATGAATTCAAAAAATATGGCGTCTTGATATTTAAAAAAGTACATGGCTGATGACGAATAAAATTATAGAAATGGACACAAAGTGTTGACTTATAAAATACAAGATAAAAAAAACCTTCCAAATTTCAGAAAGCCTCTCCGTTTGAGAGTTTTTGGTGCTACTGTAATTAGACATTTGCTTAGGTTCATGAGGAATTAACTTGAAATTAATTGTCAGTTGAAAAGTAGTATTTAATTACGACAGTAATAGCTAAAAATTGATATAAAAAATAGCTTGTCCCATATAATATCATTACTCAAACGATACAAAACAAATACAGCATTAACCAAAAATTATTATTAAAAATAAAATTAATAAGAAATAATTTGTGTACACCCCTGTTTAATATATAAATATATAATATCTCGATGAGGGAAACTTCGCTTTTAAAACATGTTGATATTTATATATCAAACAGTGCTGTACACAATTTATTACTAATTTTATTAATAATGACACCTAACTCATATGGGGGGTCAATTCTAAAGTGGTCTAGATCCAATGATAAAGATTTTATTATTATGTCCTGCAAGTATTTTTAGTTTTGTTATTATTGTGAGAGCGGTTTCGGCGTTTAAAGCCATTTTCGAACTGCTCACTATATTATGTTATTTAAAAAAAAATTAAATGGAGATCTACGAACAAAAAAAAACAATTAATAGATCCAAAGATACGATTTTTGTTATTATTGATGAAATTTAGTATCAAACCCATAAAACTATATTAGTAACAAATATTTTCATAATTTTAGCATATCTATTTGCACCGAGATGGTATCATAATGTTTTGTAAGAGATCTGAGTATTTGGTAACAAAGAAATATCTTTAGGTCTCATTTTCTCAAAATGAACGTTGATGGACTTGGTTCATTTTAGAACTGTGCCCCTCTGCAAAACCACATTTAATTGACTAGACACCTTTCGCACCCGGCCGCTTGAAATCGGATTAAAAGCCACAAAGGAAAAGGGAGAAGTGTAAAAAAAAAATTCAAAAGTCTCTTCGCCAAAGGTTGATTGTCCAAAAGATTTGCGTTTTGCGGCTATTAAGGTTGATATTAATATCAGAATTATAATTGCAGGAGTATATCCGAGTCGTTAGCGTAATAACCGCAATCCAGGAGTCTTGATTCCGGACTAAGATACTTTTTACAGGCGGAGATTGTATTATTAGAATAAGGGGAAATTTTAAAAAAAGGTGGAAAGAAAAAGTTTAGTTTCGAAACCTGTAATATCAGAGATTATGACAAGAAGGGGAAAGGGGTGGGATGTTTGATACTTTTATACAGTTGATTAACCATTTTAGTGCTGAACTTATTTTCACATATTTTGCATTAATTGCTAATGGATTTTTGAAAAAAAGTGCCTTATTAATCAAGTGTACACAGAATCTCAATTATTTTCCTCAAATGTAGATGGATTTTCGTAATTCTTTCTGTTATGTGTAAGAGACATATCAAACTACTCAAATGAAACATATTTTTTACCATAACTGTATTTATTTAACTAATAATAAAAAAACGAAAACAAACAATATTAAAAAAAAAACATTTACAAAAAATGTTCACCACTTTCGCTACAAATTCGCATTCTTCGATTTGAAAACATTCTACTTTCATCGTCACTATCACTATTTTCATCAAGATAAACATTTTCACTCAAAGATTCACAAGTTTTTTCATGATCACTACTTGACGAATTTGACATTTTGCAGGTAGTAATAAAAAACTTTTACTTAAAAAAAAAAAATACAAATATCAATGATAAATTCACAGCAAAATAATTTTAAATGGTTATTTATAAATGTTATTAACGTATTAAAAACGTTATTATTCGCGCACTAAGTAAGACAAGTTTAATATTGTTAACTCCAATGGTCCTCTGAATGGAAAATAGCTTATCTAACAAGCCCTGGTTTCATAAATACACTTGCATGCGAAAAAAATATATTTCGCTAACTCGAATTAGACTAGGTTACACTTTTTGTCTTAGTCATCTCGCCAGATCCCATATAGTCAGCTCGCCTTACTGTGATCGTGGGTCAGGGGACATTCTGGACCATATTTTTTTTGAGTGTCCTATCAAACTTTGTGCATGAATTGGTAAATCAAAATACATTTATAAAAATGGCATTAAAATTTAAGTCTTTGTGGATTAAAAACACATGAATTTACACTGCAACTTATCTGCTTCAATTTTATTTGCCCGTCCCGTTTAAAAGTAACTAATTTTAAGAACAATCTGTACTATTAAAATCTAACTGATTAAACATGGCCAAGATCACCCTTAATGGGTGAAAGCCATAAAATAGCAAAAAAAAGTTCTTGTTTGTGTTATGTACCATTTTGTAATATAAACTTACCGCTGTTTAAATATTTAAAAAAATATATAACATTGTATTTCGTTATTGTGAGAATTATGTGTTGTATTCGGTTGAAGAGCCAAAAAATAAAATAATAATAATTATTATTATAAATAGATTATTTTTATAGGGCCGTTTTCGTGAGAAAATCACCTCAAAAGCGCTATACAAATTTGTATAAGCTACACGTCAATTTAATATGAATAAATTTGAAGTTTTTCATATGAATACCGAACAAGAGTCCCAATTGCTCGGAACCGTCTGGAGCCAGTTGCCGCGGAATTTATATTAAAAAAAGCGGAAGATGTTGCTTGTGTCGTGATGGAGGAATTGAACTCACGGCGCCTGGGTGAAATCCATACACGATGCCAACTCAGCAACTGGTCGGTTATTCTCAGGCAACGCCGGGTACTTCAGATAGTAAGAAAATAATTTACGTCTTATGACGGGCAAACCGCAAGTAAACAATAAGTTTACAATCAACAGCACCTTCCGATGAAACCATTTCCGTTCGTACCCATTACCCAATAGTACCTGTGTTATCCCGAGGAGCATAGCATTGTCGGTTCAATTCACCTAGAGAAGATGACCCCGGGTTAGTTTCTGCAATATCTTCAGAGATAACAAGCCGTGGCTGGAGGGTGGAGGGTGGCCGACAGCTATGATAAACGACCGAAACTAGAACTCTATCTGCAGATTTGTGGAGTGTATAATCGAATAATACCGAATTTACAATAGCAAACCAATGTGTACGGCTTTGTACAATCTTTCTATCGGTTATTAAGGTTAAAAGGCTTTGACTTTATGGATGGATTGAATTGGATCGAAAAGTTCTTGACGCAGATGGATTATTGTCACAATCATTCTTCCCACAACCCTATTGAGCAATTGTTAAGCCGAAACTTTGCCTCAGCACTGCTCAAATTCACAAATTCGCTCTTCTCAACGAAATTCTCGATCAATTTAGGATTTCAATTTTTTATGGGTTAAGTTCCCCTCAGTAGAAGAATAGGTGTTAACAGGGTGAACAAAAGTTAACGAAATGTCAAATGTCATTATTAATTGACGATCAATTTTACGCGATTCAAAGCTTGAATGACAAAGATTTATTTACGTTGTCGAAAGACAAAACATGTTTTTTTTTTAATGTTTTAAATAGCCCGACTTCTTTTACTTATTATAAGCTACGTTTTGTCCTGTTTTTCACTCATCGAGAAATGTCAGAAATGTTTTCACACAATCATACACAACCATGTATGATCGTGTGAAAAACGTTGAGAGTCGTAAAGAATGCAAGGCTGATGTAAGCGTAATGAGCAAGGTTAAGAAAAGGACGAAGAAAGGAGTGTAAAGAGAACATATGACGCGAATGTTAACGGAAGAAGAAGCCGGGGACGTCCGAGCACGACATGGCACGATCAAGTGAAACAAATACTTGAATCGGGCCATGTCAGAAGTCGGAATAACAGAAGAGAATGTATTAGACGTTCTGAAGTTTTATGAATGTGAATGAAACAAGAAGTGTATCAAAAGATCGCGTTGTTTGGCGGTCCGTTCTCTCTGCCTACCCCTGCGAAAAAAGGCGTGATGGTAAGTTAGTTAGTTAATTAATTACTGTGTTCATTAAATTTTAAGAAGCGACAATTTCTTTTTAAATACACCTAGACTTTAACTTTTTTTAATTACATCTGGAAGTCAATTATATTAGTTATTAATTATAATTGTCCACCGGGTAATTAATGGATATATTGTGAAATATAATTGTACATCGCCTGCATGTAGCCCGGAAGAAAAATATTATTATTTTCATGATCGTAGTGGCCAGCGGTGATGGAACACATCCATCGTACAGATGCAGTATTTTAAGTTAAATAATCAGTCATTTTAATTGGATTTATTAAATTCGCTACCGGTTTCGACACAACCGTTTATCACCTTTATAGTAAATCACCTTTGCTAACCATGTTTGCTATTAACTTTGACTCCTCCCACCGCCCACCCCCCTCCAAATCACCACTCCCTCTAACCTCGCCTAATGGTGACTAATTTTGTTTCTGTACTTGTTTAATTTAAGTTAGTTTTAAGAACGCTAGTGAATGGCACGGTTGTATTGAAACCGGTAGCGAATTTAATAAATCAAAAATAGCAAAAGTACATAGAAAATAAACTTCTAAACAAAATGTCTAGAAATTGCTATATAGTGAATGCCGAAAAAATACAATAAATAATCAGTACCTGGAAACTACAGCTTACCTTTGGTCAAAGAGAAATGCACGCCACTGGTACCCGCTCCTATCCAGAATGGCCAACGTAACAAACAGGGTTAGGTAGGGGTATACCCATTCCCATCCAGGATTGTCAACATAACAAACAAGTACAGTTAAGTAAGTACTCCTATATAATAGGATAGCAAATATAACAAACAGGTATATTATGTAAGTATACCTACCCAGGAAGGCTAATGTAACAAACATCCATATACAAGTACAAGTACCGCAATTATTTACCTGGAAGAGAGACAGCTCGGAGCAATGTCGAAATGAGGTAAACCTACCTTTGGGTGAGCAATTGACCTAATTGGGGATTTGTGGCTTAACCCCGAGACCTGGATTAAATTCTAAGATGATAACAATAAAAAACATGCCAAATTTGTTTATGTATGAATGTTCTAACCTAATTATATTATGAAATTCATAACAGCTGTTTTTTTAAAGAATACATTCAAATATGATAGGTGTACGTTATCACAGGAAAAGTACATAATTTAACAGTCAGCACCAATACGCAATTTGCAGGTTACTAATTCTAGAAATACTACGAATGATTTATCTGTTAATTCTATACGGGTAATTAGTAAAATGTATAAGATTTAAAAAGACAATAATCCTTAAACAGTAATTTTTAAATTACAAATCTAATATGTAAAACGTTCAAAATTACTTTCACTGGTCTTCAAACTGCACCAATTTTCAGAGATTTTGGGACGAATTTCATAGAATATAAGAATTATAGTTTGATGATTAATGTCTATTGAAATCTTATAGATATTTCTAACTACTCGTATAGAATTTAGGGATAAACCATTTGTGGTATTGCTTGAGTTAACAACCTGCAAAGTGACGTTTAGGGCCATTTTTGAGTGCTGGGCCTTTGCCAATTCAGAATAATGTTGTCAAAAATTCGATACCTCAAAAAATTACGAAGTTATGAGCTTTCAAAGTGAACTTGGGTAAAACTACAGCTCAAATACCCCTGACGTCACGAGACACAATTCATAATTAGAATGGTAGTACCGCACACTGCCGCGCCAGTCATTTTATGTACAGTGACGTCACACACTTATAGGCAGGCCGACGAGATTTGATTCAAGTATCAATATTTAGACGTCCTTCGGTACTATTCGGTATTTTCAAAAAATTCTGACTGTTATGTCCTCAACATTCACTAATTATTATAATACATTAGTAAATAACATGAAAACTCGTTGTAGGACACAACCTCATTGTTAAAATTAAAAAAAAACCTTCATACCCTGTAAAACGATAGACAGAGTGAAAAAAACATAAATTATGCACGACGACTTACTTATAATTATGAAATAGGAAACACATAGAACAGGTTTATTTCTAGCGTCATGACATTTGCACACTATTCCGAATAATATCTAATTGGATTCTATTTCTAGCTTGCAACTTGCAAAGTCAATTTTATAATCAAAGAAGCTGCCGGGATTTTTTTGTTGTTCAATAAAGTTATTAAGTTGTGAGCTCCGCTTGTCGTTTGGGTGCCATAATTGATTTGACAGCGAAAGTAACAATCTCTAAACAAAGAAACAAAGGAATATTATTTTGAAAATTTCATTTCATTCCAAACATTTATTTTTTCAAAATATATATAAATAATAAAGTTCTTAAGTAGGTGCTTACATGTGCTTTCCATTTTGAAAATATTCTACCCAAACAAACCTTCATCTGTTGAATATGTAATCTGTGGCTAACCAGAGTGGTGTATCTATTTGCTAACCTCAATACAACATGGCGGGTTCAATGTTTTTCATACTAATTTTAAAACGTTATAGCAACAGTTTTACATATTGGATTTCATTCAATCTACTCTCTATACCTTCCCGACACTAATAAGAATAAGATGTAGTGTTTTCAGCGAAACCGGTAGAGTAATAATCGAGGACAAACAGACAGACAAATATCCATTTTTATAGATATAGAACATTGAAATGAACAGAAAAAAAACTAAGACAAATGAAACAGTAAATGCTTTAAAATATGCATAAATAAAGCGGTGATTTCAATAATTGACGTGGCTTAGGTAATCCCAACCAACAGGCTACAGTCAGGAGCTTAGCCATTCATAGGGAAAACTTACACAGTGTTATGGGAGATAATTTTTTTGCAATTAATTGATTGGATGTTTTCGTACTGCCTACCCTGATTACATACTCCGTGCACGCCGCTGCTGAAAGCAGGCAGAGAGGGGGGACCAGAATACAAATATGTATCGGCTGTCTCTCCTACATACTCTTTCTACTAATTTAACTCTTCGCCGTATTTGGCCGCACATAAGCACTTATCACAGGCATCTATCTCATTTCTACAGCATTCAGTCTACTTCTTCTGCTGGTTCCATACATGACATCAAAATATATTTTTATAACTAACTAACTAACCATCAAGACGTTTCCCCACAGGGGTAGGCAGAGAGGACGAACCGCCAAACAACTCGATCTTGGCATACACTTCTTGCTTCATTCACTTTCATACAACGTCTCATACATTCTCTTCTGTTATTCCGACTTCTGACATGGCCCGACTCAAGTATTTGATTCACTTAATCGTGCCGCGTCTTCCTTGGACGTCCCCGGCTTCTTCTTCCATTCACATTCGCGTCATATATTCTCCTTACACTCCTTTCTTCGTTCATTCGCTCTACAAGCCCAAACCATCAAAGAGTCCCTTTCTTTATCTTGCTCACTACGCTTACATCAGCCTTGCATTCTTTACGAATCTCAACATTTTTCACTCGATCATACATGGTTTTACCACACATTCGTCTCAGAGATCTCATTTCTACAGCATTCAGTCTACTTTCATCCTTCCTCTGCCAGTTCCATACCTCACTGCCATACATCAGAGTTGGTATCAGCACTCTATTGTGGACTGCTAGCTTCGCTTCTTGGGACAACTTTTTGTTTGCGCCAACCGCGTTCAGTCCTCCGTTAATAGAGTTTCCTGAATTCACCCTTCTTTCAATATCCCTATCAGTAACTTTAGTAAAATACTTACTAACTAACTTGTTAATATATATATATTTTTAATACTTGAAATTATTTTTTAGTATTCATATATTTATAAAGTGGGGATATTTATAAAGTGGGGAATACTAAGTATATTTCAAAATTTATTTATTTATTAACTAATTAATTAATTAACTAACTAACCATCAAGCCGTTTCCCCGCAGGGACGGACCGCCAAACAACTTGATCTTGGCATACACTTCTTGCTTCATTCTCATTCATACAAAGTCAGAACGTCTCATACATTCTCTTCTGTTATTTCGACTTCTGACATGGCCCGACTAAAGTATTTGATTCGCTTGATCGCACCATGTCTTCCTTGGGTGTCTCCGACTTCTTCCATTCACATTCGACTCATATATTCTCATTAATCTCCTATCTTTGTTCATTCGCTCTACATGCCCAAACCACCTAAGCGTCCCTTTTTTTAATCTTTGTCATTACGCTTACATCAGCCTTAAATTCTTTACGAATCTCAACATTTTTCACACGATCACACATTCGCATCAGAGATCTCATTTCTACGGCATTCAGTTTACTTTCATCCTTCCTCTGCCAGTTCCATGCCTCACTGCCATACACCGGGGTGAGTATCATCACTCCATTGTGGACTGCCAGCTTCGTTTTGATTAATATTAATTATTTCAATAACCTCGATTTATCAGCAGACGTAGTTGAATTTTTATTTAAGAAAAAAAAAATTGTTCACGGTAAATGTAAAGTTCGTACAACTAAATAATTATTGAGCGTTGAAACCAAAGTAAGAATATATATATACTCGTACCATATATATAAGTTGTGTATCAGGTATAAAGCCTGTCTATCAACGGAGCTAAGTTAATTAAGTAATAGATTGCTAGTTAAATTTGAGCTTAGTTTGAAGTTCTCACTTAGAAATTCTCAGTTACAGGAGGGCAAGTAGTCGAATTATAAATTAAGTTTGGATTTAGTTACAAAGTTTCTTAGGGTCATTTCGATCCTACAGCACAAAAAGGCGTATCTCAAATCTACCAAATTTTCTAAGAGAGCCAAATAACTGTTATTTCTCGTTTCTTATACATTTTATTACACGTTTCGCTAATAATAATAATAATTGTGGGGCGCTGGTTCATAAATTATCTTTCTTATAACTAAAAAAAATATAATTGATAATTTCTTCAAACGATTGGCATTCACTTTGTGGCGTCATCTATATATAAAAAGACTATATAAAAATCAATGTAAGTTTGTTTGTTTGTCCTCGATGTTCTCGAAAATCACAGGACCGGTTTCACTGAAAATAGCACAGATTGTTCTTATTGGTGCCGGGAAGGTTTAGAGAGTAGTTTGAATGAAATCCAATAAATAAAACTATTGCTATAACGTTTTAAAATTAGCATGAAAAACATTGAACCCGCCATGTTTTATTTAGGATAGCCCATAGATTTAACTCTGTTTTTTTTTTTGGTAGAATATTTTCAAAATGGAAAACACGAGTAGGTACCTACTTAAGAACGTTATGATTTAGATATATTTCGAATAAACGTTTACATCAAATCACTAATCAATATAAACTATACATTGAGCAAGGCCGGGTACACATAGTTTGTTATTAATAAATGAATTTAAAAATATACATAGTTTACACCACTTTATAAATATACATTGAAATCTACATGTGATGCTTTCATCAGGAATATATGAATACTAAAAAATAAATTCATGTATAGACAAATGATAAAAATAGGAACACAATAATGTAGGAATATACAAATTATAAATATAAACAAAAATTTATTTAAGTGGGTAGGGTACCTAAGGTGTTTAAATAATATCAACTCAGAGTGGAAGACACTCTCAGTAACGCCCTGGTGAAAGACCACAATCCAGAATTGAAACGTTGCTTGAAATAATTTATTTATTCTTACATTATTGTGTTCTTATTTTTTATAATTTGTCTATATATGAAATTATTTTTTAGTATTCATATATTCCTGACGATGAAAGCATCACTTTCGAAACATGTATATATATATATATAAAGGGGTGAATACTAAGTATATTTTAAAATTCACTTATTAATTATAATTGACTTGCTCAAATATGCAGGGGTAAAATAGGGAAAGGTGAGATGGGATCCAAAGACTTACCCCTGATCCTTATTTCTCCACAAGCCTCATCTTTAGCTGTCGATGCACTTGAGCACACAAATAATGAATAAAATATCAACATAAAACAAAGACCATATTCATCTGCAGCGGGATCACACAATGCAAAATACCACAGCGGTGGCGAACACAATACGAAGATTGCAGAGGGTTGCAGGTGCGAATTAATGCGTAGTGAACAATATCACACCGGACAATGATGCGGAAAAAGTCGATGGACTAGGTATGATTACAATTGGGTAGGTTTATATAAGGATGCATATTAAAACAATCGCTTGGGTCGCATTATTTATGTTAGCGCGCCGCCTTTCTCTTCCGTATTAACAAATCTCCTTTTCAAACAATGTTCAGCTGCCGCTCGGAGGGTATTTCTAGATTTTATTCGTGAATTATCATTATAATTCTTAAAGGTTTCGAACAATAAAGTTGTATTTAAATGAATCATTAATGAAGATAAATTCTTAGAAAATTATATTACTTAAATGCGTCCCGAAGGGTTAAGAAATTTTCCGACCTGGTAGTCTGTATGTCAAATGCCAAATCGATATCAAGATTAAATTAATGATGAACTAGTTAGAGAATGGTTTGATACTAAAGATACGATTGAAGGAGTCAGCACATGAGAGGGATGGCTAATGCCACTGAGGCATTCTTAGAAAATACTTTTATAGAGTCGCTTCGCGAGTTGAGAAAAGATTTTTGGTGTGAATACTACACCAACGTCTTTGCAAACAGCAGAAAATATTTTTGACGATATGTAAACAATAAAATGAGATATACCTAGTTTTAAAATTTTGCATTTTTATTAAATGAAACAAAACATGGAAGTATGTCCAAGAGGCAATTGTATTTCTTTAAAATGGAATCATAAACGCCATTATTGTGTGTCCTGGGATCCAATTCAGATTCTTTTCAAGGACCTTACATGATTAACATCCTAGAGTGTTTTGTTAATCTTAATCGCCGTGTAGACGTAAAAAGCATAAATGGTCATTTTCTCTCGTACACAAAACAGTCTGCAATTCAATTCGTATCACGATGAGCATACTATGTCCTTTTTACATGTGTTCATACGTGCTATGTTTTATCAGCGCGGAGGTGAGCAATGTTCAGAATGCAGCAAAATCCTGCGGCAGCGGGTTTTTAATTTGCTAGCAAGATAATATTGTCCTTATCCTTAGGCTTAAAGGCTTTTTGCTTAACTGCGGTTCTGGTTCTCTCGGATAGCAGCTGTCATTCTTCGAATGACATTATTTAAAAATATCGAAATTTGAGTAGTTTTAACAAAAGAAAAACTCAGTAATACCGTAAGAATTGACTTATTAATGAGTCATTTGTCACATAATAATGCTAGATAATAATAATAAATAAAAAAAATATTTAAGTTCGATATAAGTTTAATGGGGTTCTCTGGGTAATATAGATATTCACCAGTTTCCCACTTGCACCACTAGTTTCCGGACACCGTGTATTTATCATCTTGACCTTTCAGAGAACTAAACTAACTACCTAATCATCACGCCGTTTCTCCGCAGGGGTAGGCAGAGAGGACGGACCGCCAAACAACTCGATCTTGGCACACACTCCTTGCTCCATTAAAATTAATACATTTTCTTCTGTTATTCTGACTTATGACATGGCCCGACTGAAGTATTTGATTCACCTGCTCGTACCATGTCTACCTCAGGTGTCCCCTTCTTCTTCTTCCATTCACATTCGCGTCAAATATTTTCCAAACACTTCTTTCTTCGTTCGTTCGCTCTACATACGCAAACCATCTATGCGCCCCTATCTTAATCATTAAGCTTACATCTTGCATTCTTTGCGTATCTCAACATTTTTCACACGATCATACATAGTTTTATCACAAATTCGCCTCAGAGAATTTATTTGTACAGCATTCAGTCTACTTTGATCCTTCCTCTGCCAGTTCCATGCTTCACTGCCATGCATCAGGGTTGGTATAGGTACTCCATTGTGGACTGCCAACTTCGCTTCTGTAGAGAACTTAAACATCTATAAAGTTATAGTCTTCTATTTGTGCTTTTAATATAGCATGACTCACAAAATAACAGAGACCTATAATACTTCCACGCAGGTATAATTATATTCTATATTATGAAGTCATTCCACCTTGCGATTAAGCTGTGATTACCATTATTACCCCGCTACTTAATGATCCGAAATTGCACGTTACTAATATAGTCAATCTCCAGCGAAATGGCATATATGACTAAATGTTTCCTTTCCACTCTCCGCCCGGGCGGGTTTTAATTTCCGCCCCGGCCTGACGTCGCCCGGTGCCGTTTGGACCATCCACTGGCGTCTAACTGCGCCCGCCCGGTTTGAGCGGGGAGGGCGGAAAGTGGAGAGCGGAGATCGTCCGATCGTACTGTTCTATATAAGCGGATTTACAAACCATGCTTCAGCAGAGCATCAATAATAATAAAAATTCTTATTTTCTTTAACAATTTACATGCTTTTTTTTTTTTATATGAATACCTCACAAGAGTCCCAACTGCTCCCAACCATCTGAAGCCAGTGAGACTATGGCATTCCCAATTGGGGAATTTTGTGAGGCTGGAGGTATTGGGGATGGGAAGAAGAAGGGGAAGAGGAAGGTGGGGAATACCTGGCTATTCAGATCTGGTCACCAAACACGGCGAAAAGCCATAAGCAACGTTTCAATTCTGAATGGTGGTCTTTCACCAGGGCGATACTGAGAGTATCTTCCACGCTGGAACGTGCGCAAATATGCTATATATTATTTTTAAATGATTTAATTGTGAAACAACACAAATTAATTAAATAAAAATTACTTGTGCACGCCGGGATTTGAACCCGCGACCTTCGGATTCGTAGTCGAGAGCCTTACCCCTCGGCCATGGAGGCCGTCGAACTTAAATCATCATGCTTAAATCATCTAAGCGTCCCTTTCTTAATCTTACTAAGTACGCTTACATCAGCCCTGCATTATTTGCAAATCTCATCATTTTGCACACGGTCATACATAGTTTTACCACACATTCATCTCAGAGATCTCATTTCTACGGCATTCAGTTTACTTTCATCTTTCCTATGCCGGTTCCATGCCTCACTTCCGTACATCAGGGTTGGTATCAGTACTCCATTGTGGACTGCTAACTTTGCTTCTTTGGATACATTTTTGTTAGCGCCAACCGCGTTCAGTCCTCTGTTAATGGAGTTTCCTGCATTCGCCCTTTCTTTCAATATCCCTATCAGTCTTTCCATATATCGTAAACATTCTTCGCAAATCTATAAACTCATCGACCTGATCCAATTATTCATCATTCACCACAATATGTTTTCGAACTCTCACTTTCAAACACCATGACTTTAGACTAACATTCATCATTAGCTCATTCTTCATACATTCGTTCATCCTAGATACGAGGGAATGTAGATCTTCTATACTGTTAGCAATCAGCACCGCAGCATCAGCATACAACATGGAACATACTTTCAGATTACTCATTTTCGCGCCCAAGCCCACCTCTTTCAATTCTTGCATACAATTATCCATGTATAGATTGAATAACCAGAAACACCTTTTGTGATGTCAACCACCTCGTAAAATCACCGTTTGCCCTAACACATGCAACGCTTCCCTCGTACAAAGACGCGATTGCCTGCATAAGATTCGTATTCACTCCATATTTAATACATCATTTTTAAATCACATAAAAAAAGAAAAAATAGAAAACATGCTCAAAAGTTAAGTTACACTTGAAAAAAGAAAAGAGAAAAAACTGCACCAAAGCCAAAAGTACGCATGAATATAAAGGAACAGAAGAAATAAATAATACAATACCCACAAAGTCAATATTAACAATAATAACAAATAAGTATACAATTTAAAAAACTGTAGTTAACAATCATTTATAAACTAGGTAGAAATAATTCGTTCATCCTTTTTTGAAATTTGCCAAGTTAAGATTATTGTCAAATGCATCCATATCACTTAAGTATTTGTTACCGAGACTGTGAAAGCGTTGAATTGGGGAATGCAAACTATAGTTGGAACGGGATATACATATGTAAAATGTTAATGTTTGTCTTGTAGTTCGTTGGACAATTCTTGGACAAAACCCTCCATAACTTTTTTTTCTGTCAACTCGGTCGTATGCTTTTTGTAGATCTACAGAAGCACAGAAAAGTTCTGTTTTTTTTTCAGTAACTTCTCTGTGAGCATACGCAATGAGAAGATCTGATCCATGCACCACCGTCCACTCATGAAAGCACCTCGCACATCTCATATGTTATCCTTTGTGTAGATTCATACCCTTTTAACCAATATCCTACCATACAGTTCTCCAGCTAAACTTGCCACACAATTAAGATATATAACAATTAGTTATTACGTCTTCCTTTAAATCATTTAGTCATGTCATATACTCTCTTTTTTTCTGCCTCTTCTGTGTTTTTTTGTGCACTGTTCACTTTGTTATGATATTATGCAGTCTATAAACATGTCCATGATCACAGTAACTAAAAGTGAGCTATACCGGCTCCAAATTCCCGCACGGTTTGTAAATTCACGGTTCAGTCTCTCCCGCTACACTGTCTCTAGGAAACGCCGCCCGTGCGACTTCCCGACCTATTTATTATGTTCTTATCAGATCGCTGGAAGATTTTACTACTCCGGTTTTAGACACTAACTCTAGCTCTCTGACTCTGTCCGTACCTCGAGATGCCGCCCGACAATCCTTCAGATTAACCAATCTAGCTCTAGATGCTCTCAATTACGAGGAAAGGTCTCTAAGACGGTGCAGGTATACCGGGTTTATTTATTGTTATCGTGATTAGCAAACCTAAAATTTATTAAATAAAACAAACACTTTGTTTTAAGACACTAATTTATTTATTAAAGTACTGCGACGCTTTGGCCTTATTACTATTACCATCTCATGGTTAGATTTACTTGACTTATATGTTACATTATTTGTGCTCTTTGGGAAAAGATCTTAACTGGATTAAAAACCCTAACCAAGGAAAGGAAAAAGGACAAACATTTGATTATAAACAATTTACTTAAGTTACCTTTTGTACTTACTGAATAAAATATATTTCATGTGTTATTAACTATTTGCCGCATCCCCGAGTTTCGTCGTCGGCTCATAAAGCTGAGTGATGCGTAACTCAATCTCATCAATATCACTCTATAATATTATCTTTTTTATAGTACTCAATTTTAAACGCATTTTTTTACACATAGAAGCAACCAGTACCAATCAAACACAAATACATAATCTCTTTATACTTAATTATTATACTTTTTTCTAGATATATTATATTACCATACTATGTAAATACTAGTTTGTACATACCATTACGCTGGGATTCTGACGGACTAAACAGTAAGCATCGCGGACTGAATTCCAAACGATTCTGTTACTTAACGTAGATATGTCTTAAAAGTATCGTTAACTTACCTGAAAAGAGAGAAAAAATGTTATTAGTAACTAGGTAGATGAATTAAATAAGAAAGAAACATTTTTTTTAAGGTGAGTAAAAATAGAAACTGTTCATTAATGTAACAGGTATTCAAAATGATGTCTAAGGAACATACATAAATAACCCCCATGAGGTACACGGACATGGGACGAGAAATGCAAAACAAATTAGATTGCCATCAAGGAAAAAAATTAAACACAAAACATAAGAAATTATTGCGCTTGGAAATATTTTTAATTTTAAAAAGAAATAAGAAAATATGTCTGACACAATCATTAATGTTAAGTATGTAATTGAATATCCATAACATTAAAGACGTGTTTGCCAAATGTTAAATATATATATATATATATATTTATGATGTCTGTTATATATCTACGAATATATATTGATTTTTGTACATTATTAGCACACACGATCGTGTGAGCTAACTCAAGAGTAACAAATAAATAAACAAATGCGTTAAATTAAGTTCTTACGTAATTCAAGACAGTAAAAACGTCAATAATAGAAGAGGAAAAGAAACCAAGATATTATTTTTAGCTCACAACTTAGTTACCATTATAAACTATGATCCTTAAAAGTTTCCATTGATACGAAAATAAAATTTCATTGAAAATAACTAGACACACTTTTTTTCATACTAGCTGCAGCACCGACGTTGACCAGGGTTGTGAATGGTTTAGACGAAAGTTTTGTTATATGTTACCCCTGCCCCTGCCCCTGCCCCTGCCCCTGCCCCTGCCCCTGCCCCTGCCCCTGCCCCTTCCCCTACCCCTACCCATTAAGTTCCTTGAGCATTTTCTGTATTGATTTACATGCATTACACCTTAAAATTTGTCTCACTGCTCTATCCCGGATTATTTGGAGTTTTTTTAAGCTACATACATTACTTAGATAGAAAATACTAGAACAGTAGTCTGTATTTGTGGTGCAATAATTGTTTTATAAATAAGCACCTCATTTAAACCTCACAAATTACATGATATTAAAATATTCATTTTTATAGTCTCTTGTAAAGTTTCCAGTTTTTGGCTTAGGGGGTTTTACCTATTTACAGTCGATATCATGGACATGGAGAGAGAAAACATCGCAATGTCTGCAAAAATTGACACTTCGACGTTGTATCGACACGTCAATCTCACCAGGCTAAAATAAAAAAATGTCAGCAATTTCACCCGATAAATAATTTCCACTAAATCGGCATCCCCCGCTTACGTACTCCTCATTTCCGCCCGGAAGGGTATATAGGGGTATGGAGGGGTAAATCGGGTCGGTGGGTTCATTTATATTTCCATTATAAAAGTTGATGCGTGATCGAAAAACCGCCTCGCAAAATGATTACTTATTCAAATTGGCTGAGCCCCCCTCAATATAGCGCCCGGGGGCGGTCGACGTTACGGCCGCAAAAGGTTGCAACGCTCAAATGGGCGCTGAGAAGGCAGCTCAAGTAAAAGGTTATGCTCGAAGTGGAAATCCTCGCTTAAGGTTGTACTATGAGAGCTGGTAGGGAAAGAGATATTGGCAGAGGAGGCAAACAGTGATAAAATAGGCACACGAAAATATATGAATTAGCAGATTTTTTTATAAAACCGTGAAAATATGCCTGTGGCGCTTTATATTCGATCAACTATTAAAAAGTAAGACAAGACGCCATATTTTATTCTAGAAACAAACAGAACATGCATGAAATGAGTGGTGTACATTTTACAAAATCTTACAATGATAGGTATCAATGTCATGTCTCGATGAAATATCTGGTGAGTGATTATATACTTTATATACGATTATATACTCGTATATACACTTTTTTTTGTTATTTTATTAATATAAAATCACACACATATATTTCAACTAGGTCGACCCTTCCAGACCCCGTAACAAATTACGTATAACTTTTAAATGTATATATTTATTCTTTATTATGTATAATTATCGTTTTAATTTTACTTAAATTTCTTCTAAAATCACTAGATTCACTTAAAAATAATACCCAAGTGGAAACCTGTACATGGTCAAATTTATATCACATATTCATTGCGCTTAATTTTTTTATGTAAACTGCCGGTCTCCCAAGAAAACAAAAAATAAATAAAAATTATTGGACGTGGATAATACGGTGTGTGTGAACGAATTGTGCTATGTAGTGGAGAGTTGTGAGTGCGCATTAAGTTACGAGCAATGTTTTCCTTAAATGACGGTAGGGAGTAAAAAAAAATATGTCGAGATTTAAATTGGGACAAATATTATTGAATGTTTGCAGTTTTTTTTTTGTTGTTCGTTGTGAAAAATAATTCCAAAACAATTGTATTGCGTGTCATGTTTATTTGTATTCTGTCTGCCTATAACTGCGGAGAAACAGCGTGATGGTATATTAGATATGTCATATTATTATGCGGTAGAATCCATTTTAAAGGAAAAATGTTCAAGACATTATCAAAGGAAAATGGGTTCATGCGGTAATTAATTCACGAAACATAAATTATACTTTATATTAAAAAGATTGCGTAGCCCTAAAGAGGATAGTAGATGGGTTGCCAGGTCAAAACTCGGGACGATCGTATAAATCAAATATAAGAAAGAAAGTCAAGATATTATGACAGCATGTGAGTGGGAAGACGGAGGGATGGATGCCCCGTGTCCCACACCTCTTGTCCCATACCCTGTGTCCACGATACCCTGTCCACGGGACATGTGAATATTGTAATCGCGTTGGTCCGGTATTATTGGATCCGTGAGCTTTGACGCGATATCAATTTCAAGAGGTTGTGGCCTCGAATTCGCCCACTACAGCCAAGTGTAAAAATATGTATTTATAAGTTATTTTTTATACGCGATTTTGTTACGTACCCGACTTTAAGCAGCAATTCCCGAGTTCCTGAAAAATGTGAGTACCCGGTCATATTTAAAAAAAAAATTGAAAACATATATAAATAAAAAGAATAATTTGTTGTTTTCAAATAAAATGTTTGAGGTGTGATTTTGAGCGAAATAATTTCCGCAATAAGTCAGTCAACCGCAGCACTGTGGATCGGAATGATAGAATCGAAAATTTCTTTTCGAAATTTCGTAGCAGATCCGTTTCAGAATTTTGTACCTGCGAAGAATACCGTTGGGCCGGCTGGTTTGGGTTTTCAGCTGTTTAGTGAGGGGCTAATGCTTTGATTTCCGCATACCTTTCTCCCACTATTAAATAAAATGTAGGATACATTAGAGTAGGCACTTAGTGTTAATTACGTGAACACGATGCTCAAATTTCAACAATGATGCAAACTAATAATTAAAGTTGACTGTTGGTTTTGAACTGAACCTTTAATGGAGGTAGAGAGATCTTTCTGATTTGGTTTGAAAATACAATAGATGGCAGTAATGATCAACATGATTGTTAATAAATCAAAAAAAACTTATTTTAGAGCCCCATTTTAAACATATTTCCTTTCACCCCTGCCTCAATCTCTATCTCTTCCCTCACTCTTTACTAATCCCTAGTTACGCCCCCACCCCCACTGTGGCACTTATTACGTATGTTCTGCCATAATTTTGTAATACTGTTTATTTATTCTTAAATTTAAATATAAAACATTAGCCACTCATCTCCTTAGGACAGTCCTGTGTTGAGATGAGCGGCTTTACAATTTAATAATAATCAGTGAATTTTAATAAGTAAATAATATTAATAAGTAAATAATAATCAGTAATTGTAATAAGCATATAATAATACACATATAATATTAAGTAAATATTAATAAGTAAATATTAATAAGTAAATAGTAATAAGTACATAAAAATAAAAATAGGTAAATAATAATAAGTAAATAAAATTATGTAAATTGTAATAGGTAAATAATATGTAGGTAAAAAAAAATTAAGTAAATACTAATAAGTAAGTAGTAATAAGTAACTAATAAGAAGTAAATAGTAATAAGTAAGTAATAAAAAGTAAATAATAATGATAATATCGAGCATACATAAGTTTCAACACTGATTACAACATAAGGTTATATGCATATGTTTATTAAAACATATGTTAAGTATATACATTGACCTGACGATGGAACGCCGAAGCAGGTAGGCGTGAAAAATAAATGTGGTTAAAACAATGTTTTTAAGACAAGATTTTTGTGCATAGCGCAAAGGGTAACAATTATTTTTATAAACAATAATTATTAGCCTGAAACACTCATCAAATTGAAAAAAACCTTCCGAGAAAAGATAAATGTCGCCGACAGGACTCGAACCTGCACCCTTCTGATTGCCGGTCAGATGCTCTACCGCTGAGCTACGTCGGCTTATCAACGGTAGAGCATCTGACCGGCAATCAGAAGGGTGCAGGTTCGAGTCCTGTCGGCGACATTTATCTTTTCTCGGAACGTTTTTTTCAATTTTGATGAGTGTTTCAGGCTAATAATTATTGTTTATACAAAGTTTAATTGTTTAATTTGATTATAATGGATAACCACGAAGTAATAGCTTAATACAATAGATTTTTACTTATATTATTGGGATTTCGTTTTAATTGCCATAAGGTTTTTTTCGTCAATTTTGAATTTGCACAAACTTATTAATGATCTCCCTTATAATCGGGTATTTTATTTACATCTATATATTATACAGTACCTTTTTACAAAATATGTTTTTTTTAAGTATAATAAAGGTGCTTTGTATGGTGTTTTATAATGTGGAGTGTGGGGTAGGTTTGAAGAGGTGATACTGTGAATGGAGTGTTATATGTGTCGTGACCACCTCACTAGGAGAACCTGAGTTGAGGTGTTCACGTGGATGTGTTAAATGTGTTACAAGTATTGATACGGATGATGATCCAATCTTACATAACGCTGATAATTGAAATTATTACAAGTGATACTTACAACTCCTTTCTTGGAAAGTAATAAATAAAAAGTAGTTTCACAAACTCCCTAACCTGTACTAGAAAAATTATCTTTCCACTTTCGTTATTTATTTATTTTAGAAGAAGCTCGATGATACGGAAGGAGCTAAATATCGAACCACTGTTACTCTACATAGAAAAGTCGCAACTGAGGTGGCTTGAGCACGTATTAAGAATGCCGGTGCTTTTTGAGTTGTGTGCTATTGCAGAGGGAAGACGTCCGGTGGGCTGGACCCGCTATGGCCGGATGCCGTTGACGTAGCACAGGACAGGGACGCCTGGAGGCGCCTCGTCGATGCGATATGCCCCGACCCCAGTAGGACAAGGGGAATAAGATGTACGTATGTATTTTGACAGTGTTAGAAACACAGCTTTTTTCACAAAATATACCTACAAAACAGGAAGATAGATATATCAGCCACTCAAAAATGGCCCTAAACATCAATTTGCAGTCTGCTAACTCAAGCAATACTACAAAAATTATATACTTATATGTAAATTATACACTGGTAGTTAGGAAAATGTATAAGGTTTCAAAATACAACATCAAAATTTTAAGTTAGCGCTCTTGTGCTATTTAACCAAAAATAAAATATTTAAAAAAACATGATGATTAAATCAATGCCTTCTAAAAGCGATACAGCTATCACTCTAAATAGTATGCCAACATCCATTTTAATAATATTAAAAAAAAAAAAAACAAGCCTTAATAAATGGTAATAGCAAAAAATCAGATATTCCAAAGCTATTAATGATCAGAATTACAATCATCTATCCGCCTTTCCTCGTGTGAGTGTGAGTATGTGAGTGTAATAGGGAGTGTGGGACGAATGGATAATGTGTTGTGTTTTTATACCCTGGCAAAACCGGTAAGGCCGAGCGCCGCGCGCCGAGCATCGCCGGCGCGGCACTTGAGCTAATGGGCCGGTACGATTCTAGATTCTACACCAGGAGGCAGTGGACGCTTCGAGCCTGTGCTTTGAGGCTGTATGCAGGCTAGGTTAGAGGGGTGGGCAAACTATGGCATGCGATATAGAAAGTAAAAAAAATATATATAAGTTAATAAAAAATATAAGTAATATGTTTACTTTTTTAATGGCTTTTACAAACGTGTCGTATAAAAATAGGGTAGAATAAGAAGTAGATACATTAATTAATGTACTAATCATAATAATGATAATTGGATGATTTGTATAGCGCCGTTTTTGTGAAAAATCACCTCTAGGGCGCTGTACAAATATTTATTAACTAAGTATGTACAAACAGATACAGAAAAACATACTTACCTGGCAGGTGGCTTATGTTAATGTTAATTAATTATGTATCGTAAATATTAAGTATGTTTGTTTCTAAGAACTGTACTGCAGGTTCTGCATGTGATCCCACAATGAGTTTCTGAACTCTTAGGAATACAATGCATAATGTATTATACACTTTTATAATTAGTTTTTTATTTTAAAATTAAAAAATAATAGTAGAGACCTAATTTTATAGAAATGCCTATCAGATGCACACAGAACTAATTATTTTTGCTTCAAAGCTGAAAAGCTGTGCCTACCCTAAAAAAACACCATTTAAAGAACATAAGAGCTATTTTATATAAAAATGGATTTTATTTCATACAGAGCATATTTTTTATGACACAATCGTTCTACATTGAAAAATTGTTTCTATTTGATAAAATATGTGCTTTTAGTATGAAAAGAAAATCTGATTTTTCAAATATTCAATGCACAATTCGCATCAATAACCGAACTTTAAAACATACAAACAGCTTACTTTTAGTCATAGAGCAACGCACGCCACTGCTGAATATGTATTGGTAGTTCGATGAAAACGTCCTAGTGGTGAGATATATGAATAGTTTGCGCTGTGCTTTTCAAAGTGAAAAAGAAGGTTGAGTCGAGTGGTTATAACAGAGACACGGATACCTTAGCACTTAACATTTGAGGGCAGTCTATTAAGTTATTCAGTAATTTAAAAAAGTATAAGAATATAATTAATCGTTCTCCGGGTAGAAAGTAGCGTTAGTTTTAGATTAGACATCAATGTTTTGTAGCAGATATCATTTACAGGTTGTCTCATCTTATATGGAACATATTTAAGAAACCTCATTTGTACTTTCTCCGGCGCAAGTTACAAGTATAAATAGCAGTGGCATGCAGTCCATAAAGACGCTGTGCCTACCATTCATTTTTCAGAAACATCTTATTTCATATTTTTACAGTAAACTCCGCACAGGAGACCCTGAGGCAATAATTTCCTTCGAGGCCTATATCATTTTAGGGGATCCTGTGTGGAGGGTCTTTTAGAGAATTGGAAGGAGTGAACTTGGGTCTTGAAGAGACTCATGTTGTGGGACGGAGGAAACACAGAGGCAGGCAGATCATTCCACAGGCGAGCTGCTGAACACAAGAACGAGTAGTAGAAGCGACCCGTTCTCATGTGACATATATCAAATGTGTGCAAATGTTGGGCGCGCGTTTGGCTTGTGTCCCGAATGTGCACCGGTACCGAAGAGATCAATGATGCTAGTTCTTCAAAGCATCTTCCGTTAAAATACCGGTAGAACAAGGACATCATTCCCACCTGACGTCTGTGCTCCAAAGATTGCAATCCGTTTGTTAAAATAGGCGAATACATCAAGCGAATCGCCTGTTTCTGCACAGAATTGAGGGTTTTTTAAGATATTTTGAGGCTTCCGACCAGAGATGGCTGCCAAATGTCAAATGTGCTTGGAAAAAATTCTAATTTTTCTTGGAATTTGCCTTGAGAGCCTAATCCTTCATACATTATGGTGTGATGAACAGTAATAATCAACAACTGCAAAGCTACAGCCTACCCTTGGTCAAGGAGCAATCCACGCAACTGATAAATAGGAGACCATACGGGAGATGCATAATCTAACTGTGATCTCACAATGAATTGAAATGTGATAAAAAGTTATAAATAGAAAAATAAACTCTGTTGATTGTAATACATTACTGGATTTGAAAGGTGGTGTCGCCAATTTACATAAGACCTTTCAACCCCTAGGCCCCAGATAAGGTAATAAAATTGATTGCCTACTCAAGAAAGAAGTAATTTTCATCAGAAGTAAGAAAAAATTGAACTTACTTAGGGAAAACTTCTATATAACATTAATAATAGTCGAATAATTTAATAACTACTACTGGCATATAGTAAATATTCCTTGAATTTGTCACAGCGCATCAAAAAAAATCACTTCATTGTACCTTAATGCTTTAAAAATTGGGTCAAATTTTGTCAGGCCCATCCACAGAAATTTAATAAAACAAAAAATCTCGCTCCGCGGCCTAATTAGATTTGCTTTTATAACTGAAATTTATGGGACGCAAAAATCATTAAATGGGCAGGTAGCTCGCCAAATAATTTACCGATGAGTTGGCGAATACTGCTCTAAAGCAGCGGTTGGCAAATCCGGTGAGCGAGAACAATGTGATTTTTACATTGCACTCGAAATTTTTTTTTAAGTCAACTTAAATAATTGAGTCGTTTTTCGTATTTTCTGTCTCGGACGCCCAAGTTCAAAATAAGATCCAATCCGGCTGGCGGGTAAAAGTTTGCAGACCCCTGCGTATAAGGCCCCATGCTGGTCTGTACGCTCCTCTGAGAAACGGGAGATAAATCAAAAGAATAGCGTTGTAAAATTATGCGGTCCGCGAGCCGCGGCGGGCCGGGGCTGGGAACAACCAGTTACACTGTTAGAGAATACAATCGTTTACATCTAGTTGTGTTTCGAATGCCAATTTTTCTGATAACGAATCATCACAATTTTAAAGAATTTCTTGTTAGAAAAGTGTCAAGTCTTCCTCTTCTTCGTATGGCGGAGAATTGGTGGAGGTCATAGTGGGATGCCGAGATTGCTCAGCCAGTCGACGCACCTGGAGTCACTTGGTTCAGCACAGATGTACCACAGGAAAAACTAATGAAGGGGACATTCTTATACGATGTGTTCTAGAATATGTCTACATACGAAAAGCTTTTTTTTGTATTTAAGGAGAAAATACAGATACAGACAGTAATATTAAAAGAATATACAATATCTGGAGAACTCGCCTGCAGCCTAGCCATTTCTCACTGATTAATATGATACAGATAAATAAACCTTCAAAATAATATTTAAACAAGTTAAGGAATTTAAGATCGTGTTACACAGAAAGAATTTGAAAAAGTGCACGATGATTAAATAAAGTAACAGAAGCTAAATAAACTTTACAAACAATATTTACAAAAATGTAAAGGGAAAAAAAACAATTAAATTTAAAATACTGACAAGGAAATAATAAAAAAGTAGACAATGTGTAAACACTGTTTGTTGAAGTTTGTTTGTTTGATATTTTTATATGAAAACAGCTTTAATTTTCTCTTAAAAGTATTGCATGTATCAAAGAATATGTGGGGAATCCATCAAAGTTTGTTTTTGATTGAATAACTCACACATTCTTCTGATTAGATCCCCGACACCAGCATCTGTGCGCGTCCGGCTAATGTGGAATAAGTCGTTAAACCTAATTGTTCTGGTATTGTGAAGTTTGTTAGTATTGTAGTCGATAATAATAACAAAGCATTTATATAGCGCAGTTTTGTGTTATTTCACTTCAAATGCGCTTTGCCATAAATAAACTTTAAAAAAGATTAAATAACTCCATTCAGTGGTATTCCTAAAGTGCTCCTTTTACATTCTATTTATACATTCTTAACATATTACATACACTCCTGCTTATTCTTAATAATACTCCTACAATACTCCTTAGGTGCATATTCATCTAATAAAATTACAACATATTATACAGTATATACACGGCTATACAAAAATAACACATTCACAATAATACTGCAAAAATAGTAACATTTTAAGACAGGAGTCGGGTTATGTTCAGCAATAACTGAGTTCACATATTTTTTTTTAAATATATATATATAAGGAGGAAACCGAAACCAAACAACTACCAGAGGCTTGAGGAAATGGCTTTTTAAAATAAATTGAAGAAAATTTAGAATTTATAGAGAGTAGGATTTTTTTAAATAATAATGTTTTTAAATAAAGCCCGTTTAAATTCAGTCAATTTCTAGATACACAAGAGCTGGGAGAAGTTTATTCCAAATGAAAGGGCCATGTTATGAGAGGATAATGCTATTGCACACTTTATATAGGGTCATGAGGTCAAGTTCGTATACGCACAACCCCTGATACTGGACACAGTTAAAGATATACACATTTGTATCTAAAATATCAATATTTCTTGATACAAATTACAAGCGATTAAAACATATTTCTACTTTAATACAATGGCCAAATTTAATTACGTATTTTTAGAGTTTTTTTTCGTTTCTTAGTAGTGTTGTATAAAAAACAGATTTATAATTAATTTCCACACGGAAATACGATATTTAAATTAAAAATACTTAAATAGAAAATAAAACATTAAAATTGTAATTATTACTTCTTTCGATTGTGTTCGACTAATGCGGAAGCACGTTCAGATTGTTCGAATTGATAATTACGATAAAAGATACGAATTGACAAGTTTTTTGTGTTACATAATTTAATTGATTTTCTGCCGTTGTCCGACTGACTGAAAAGAATTAGTGACTTGTATAAATATTTTCCAAAATGTTGAGAATGTTAAAATCTGTCATTCAATAAAAAAAAAATTATTTACGGACCAATGTCCAATCACACAAAATATATAAGAAGAAATGAAATATCAAGTCAAAGCCTGAACACAGTTTTAGTAGAGTCCATGATTTTAGACATTCTAAATGATAATCTTCGAGTTCTAATTTCGTAAAGACCTACAAAAATCATTCAGACTGGCACCAAAAATTTCAATGCCCTGGCTTGAGTTAACAAATCTCGACATTTTGGACTGTTTTATGTAGCAAAATATTCGTTTCGAATGTAGGTCTTTCACTAGGGCGATACTGAAAGTAAATTCCATATGGCGGATTTTTTAAAGGTGAATACAGCACAAGAGTCCCAACTGCCCAGAACCAATGTAATTATAACTATGGCAGTAAAGTTTGGAGTAACGTTTTGACGTTGCAATGTGTGACATTAAATAAAAATTGATGTAAATAACATTTTACAATGTTATTATATTATTTTTTAATTATCAAACATAAAATAGTTCAACTTCACGTGATATAAAATAAACTTACGTATGTGAAGTCTTTATTGTAATGCAGTCTGCCTCTAAAGCAGGGTAGTATATTAATAAAAACTTTGTAAATAAAAATAAAAATGTTATAGAAAATTCTTTGTTTAACACTCATTATATCTAATTCCATGAGCATTTACTGTATTAATTTTATATTTATTAGATTTAATTGATTTATATATATTATTAATTTCTGCAGTACTGTAGTTTTTTTTTAATTATTGTCACAGCTGATTCGGCATTCAAAGATATTTTCAAACTGTGGTTAGGCCACACTAAAAAAAAAATACTCGCAGCAATGAATAATAACTTCAAATTAAATTTTTCAAAAATGGAGTTCTACCAATTAAACATAAAATTAATAAGTAATATGTTACACCTAACCGTATCCAGTAATTTTCCTTTTATTTTGAACGTCAAATGTGCAAAATTTCATCAAGAAGTACCAAAATTCGGATGGAAGGGGTGGGAGAGGGGTAAGGGGTTGTTTTTCGAAATACCATGCAGACAGTGACCTTCCTCATGTTTTGTAGGTCAAACGTGCAAAATTTCATCAAGCTCGGAATAAAACTGTAGATTTTTATACAAAACAAACAAACACCGCCCGCCCGGGACATTCTTCTTTATATAATAGAAGAAGATATAGATAGATAAATTTTCACATCGTTTACAGTTGGATTTTTTATTTGTGGTTTTCAATAAATAAACCGACCAGGCAGTTAGTTTCCTTCGAGAGGTGTTCCGTCCCTGATTTCAGATTTAGCTATCGTAAACGGCTATTTAGCATTTAACAGTGACATAAAAATTCGCTTTGACAAAAAAAAACATTACGTTTACGTGTTTACAGTTTTAGCGAGGCAGGTTCCCACGGAAATTAAGCTCTTTTTACTAACGTTTTATGGCTATTAATTAATTGGAAGAGATCGATATTTTAACGATTCCACATCAGTTTTTTTTTTGTAAAAGTTAACCGTTTCTATGCGTATTATTGGCGTTTGACTCATTTTAACAAGTTTACAGCATTCGGCTAGTATCCAATTCCCATAAATTTAACATTTCGATCGCAGGTTATTTACCTATTTATCATTCTGAAGGTGTTATAAACTGTTTAATAGCTTTGCACAACGCCCTGGGGCCAGATTCCGGTTCTTTTTAAGGATAAGACATTGTCCTTATACTTAGGGTTAAAAACATTTTGGTTAACTGCGGTTCCGGTTCTCTCGGTTAGCACTTGTCATTCAGCAAATTAAAAATATCGATATTTGCGTAGTTTAAACAAAAGAAAAACTCAGTATTTTGGTAAGCATTGTCTTCAAACATTTTTAGTGAATTGTTTGTCGCAGAATAATGCTATTTAAATAACCCGAAATGAAATTGCGATGTTCGTAAAGTATGTATGCCAAAAGCCCATTAAAAGTTATTTAATATTTCTATTTTTGAAACTGATAATTCATGATGAAATTCCATTATAATAATATAATAAAGCACATATAAAACTTATATCCACTTTTATTTTATTTCATCGTAACCGGTTTCAGCTTGTTAAAATAATTAGAAAGTCGGCAGTCAAAGACGATTTAGTAACAAATGTAAAGAAAACACATATAATAGAATAAATCCCTTGTAGTCTCTCCCCCCCCATATGTTGTGTATATAAACCGTAGATTAAGAATAATTTGTACCAGTCTGAAGATGGCTAAAATGATGGGTAAAATGTGTTTTATTATATTATTTAAGTTATTTAATAATAACAGTTCTTTATTCCAGGAGGTGCAGGGGTAGTGCAATGCGAGACGTTCCATAAGTGATAATAATACAAACAAATAAATACTACTCTCATTCTACGTACCTATTGAAATTTCATAAAACTGGGCTATAGAAAATAACTAACTAACTAACCATCACGCCGTTTCTCCGCAGGGGTAGGCAGAGAGGACGGACCGCCAAACAACTCGATCTTGCCATACACTTCTTGCTACATTCACATTCATACATCGTCTCATACATTCTCTTCTATTATTCCGAATTCTGACATGGCCCGACTCAAGTATTTGATTCACTTGATCGTGCCATGTCTTCCTCGGGCGTCCCCGGCTTCTTATTCCTTCCACATTAGCGTCATACATTCTTCTTACACTCCTTTCTTCGTTCATTCGCTCCACATGCTCAAACCATCTAAGCGTCCCTTTCTTAATCTTACTCATTACGATTACATCAGCCTTGCATTCTTTACGAATATTAATATTTTTCACACGGTCATATATGGTTTTACCACACATTCGTCACAGAGATCTCATTTATACGGCATTCAGTTTACTTTCATCCTTCCTCTGCCAATTCCATGCCTCACTGCCATACATCAGGGTCGGTATCATGTGGACTGCTAGCTTCGCTTCTTTGGACAACTTTTTGTTTGCGCCAACCGCGTTCAGTCCACCGTCAATGGAGTTTCCTGCATTCACCCTTCTTCCAATATCCCTATCAGTCTTTCCATCTCTCGTAAACATACTTCCCAAATATACAAACTCTTATAAATAACTATTATTATTATTATGAAAGATGATTTCGACAGTGAGTAGAAAATTATTAAAAATAATTAAACAATTGATAAAATACAATGTTTTCACTTTGGTATGGAATAATTTTAAATGAAACACAATAGCTTTTGTATATTTTTGTACTTATTGTGTAGAACAAACAACTGTTTGTTGTACACAATAGGCCCAAAAATAGACAAAAGTTACTGTGTTATATTTAATATTGCTCCGTCACAAAAATATTAATTTCCGAAACATTAATTTAGGTTAATTAATTATTAAAACTTTTATTATTAGTATTCCTTGCTTTCTAAGCCTCAACTCCCCCCAAATTAACAATTTATTAGCAAAATACATTTATAAAAATGGCATTAAAATTTAAGTCATTGAGGATTAAAAACACAAAAATTTACACTGTAAGTAATTTGCTTCAATTTTATTTGCCCAAATATATATATAAATGACAATCTGTACTATTAAAATCTAATTGATTAAGAGGAACGGCTGTGCGGCCTGTTTCATACAAAACTTAATTTTGTATTGTAGGCCAAAATACTGACCTAAACGTAATGATAATTTTTTTTTCATCAAAAAGTATAGTAAATATATAGTAAGAGAAGTAATTTATTTATTTTTGTTTTACATTATGAAATATGGGGCATTAAAAGAATTGATTTTTGGCGATTTTAGAGGCACCTTTAAAAATTATTTGGGGCCTAACGGTGATATAAAAAAGAAGTTTTACCCCGTTTACTTTGAAAATATAAAAATTATTAAAAGAAGCATTATGGTGGACTTTAAATTAAATTTAAAACGACCAATTTACGTTGGAACACAAATTTGCCGTAAATAATTTAAAATATTTACCCGAAAAAAGGTTTTTTTTTTAAATGTTTTGTTTTTTATATTTTTATTTACGTAATCATATTTACATAACAAATAAAAGTCTTTTTTTTTTTAAATACAATAAACCCGCAAAAAATTTTCTAAGTTACCTGTAAAAATATGAAAATTATTTTTATATTCATAATTTAAAACAAAAATAAATAAAATACTTCTCATACGAACTAGATATTTACTAAACCTTTAATTTAAAAAATATATATCATACAGTTAGAATGGGTATTTTGGCCTCAAATCCAAAATTAAGTTACGTATGAAACAGCCAGCACAGCCGTTCCTCTTAATGGGTCCTCATAAAATAACAACAACAACAAAAAGTTTTTTTCACAATAACTTAATAGCCATCAGCACTGGTGGATGATCACTGGGTTAAAAAAATGTGGTTGAAGTTGATTTAAGTAATCCACTATGGTTAAATACATACTTAAATTAAGAGTTTGCTCCGTTTTTATTGGTGAAAGCGACCTAGTATCGATTTTCAAGTCCTTAAACCCCCAATTTACCTCGTACGAGTATATATCGGCATCGATTAAAACAGATTTTTTTTATAAGAAGACCAGCATAGTTGTTTAAACTACATTATCTTTTTACAATAATGAATTCATAAAAAAAAAATAACACATTGTTTAATGCAGAATGGGAGCACACTATTGTTACTTAGCGTGCTCGGCGCACATTTGGTGTCTCTCGACTCGAAAAATTAGCATACCATTGCGGTATATCCAGGACATAATTTATACCTGGCCTTAATTAATAACATGGACCTGCCCCGGCAGTATTATTATTGTGGTCCATACGATTATTTATATTCCCAGCGTTTTATGCAAATCACTGATGAATTAAGGCGGGACTTGGTAGCCTAGGACTGAGAATATATTATCGTACTATAGTAATGGCACACAGACGAACTGTAGGGGCAGCTGATCCCGATCTGCGGAGAGGGCTGGGAGCGGAGAAAGCACGACCTACCGTTCTCTCTGCGAGGAGAAATAGTGTGTTAATTTTGAAAAAAATAAATTATATAAGAGGCTGAAGATGTGATGAGGAACGTGCTAGGGACGTGAATTAATCTAGGTGAAATTTAATAACATAAAGACAACACTACTTAGTAACAGGAACCAATTAAATATCTATAATATAAACACATTAATTTGTAATTTCTTCAAAAGACTGGAATTCACTTTGTGGCGCCATTATTAATAGATGAATTAAAAATTACTTTGTAATCACCACTTTATTAATATTTACATAGGTATCAACATGTTTCGAAAGCGAAGCTTTCCTCATCGGAAATATACAAAAAACTAAAAAATAATAATGTCAAGTATAGACAAATGATAAACATAGAACACAATAATGTAAGAATAGACGTAAACAAAAATTGATTAAAGTAGGTTATAATTGATCAAAAATGTTATTAACAAATTATTATAAAACATTGAATAACAAATTTATATCAGAAATTAAAAGAGAAATTACTTTTATCATTAACATTAATGAGAAAATAAATTCAAGAGACCGATATTTAAAAGTTTATTAATTATATTTAATTGAATATTTACACTTTTTCAAATTCTTTTTCTAAAATTCCTAATTTGTCTAATTGTAAACCGGTTGTATTTGTATACAGAATTTTTAAACTTTTATTTATATCAAAAGAATTGGTTTCCAAAATATGATAGGCAAATTCATAAAACGATATGTATATATTAATTAAGTGGTGATTACAAAGTAATTTTTAATTCATTTATTACATTAATTTATTTTAAACCACTTCAATTTAATACATTAATCGACCGGTTTCGGAAGCACCCTGCTTTCGTCAGGATATCATCACAACTAAAATAATTTTGAATTATCTAGTATGCTTATAATTCTCTTTCTTTTATTTTTCATTTTTATTTAATTACCATTTTTTATATAATTTTTTTTTTAAATATATTTTTATATTCTTATTTAACCTTTTTTATTATATTAATTTCTCTATTAATTTGAAGCTAATAAATTGTATATATCTCGTGTAATATGGCAGTTATGGGTCGCACTATGCACACAGTGCTGGATTAAAAAATGAAATAAATAATTAAAATAATGATATTTAGGTGTTGCAGTGTGAGGCGACCAAAGGGGAAGGGGGTTTTCTGAAGAAACCGAGCGTTAGCTGGAAAAATATGTTGAATAGGACTAAAAGATAAATTTACTTGGTTATTCAATATGGTAGATTTTATAATTTCAGGTCCTTCAAGATTATCCAAATTTTTGCCTTTATTATTACGGTGAAGAAATTCAACCCCTGTATCTTCATTAAAAGTATGATCGGTTGAAACGACATGATTGGCAAACTCTGAAAAATTAATGTGATTTAAACATTTTAAGTGTTCCGTGATTCTAATATTAACTTTACGGATTACCTATGCAGAACGAAGTGCAGTCCTTGCAACATAGATTGTAAATGCCAGAGTGGCTTAATTTAATTAAATATCTGCCCACCTCAACAATCACCGATGCATCTCCAAATTTCTCCAAATAACAACTAAGAGAACACTAAGACCGATCCAAGAGGCTGTGGAGTGTGGATGAGATGAGGTATGTACCAGGAACATAAATTGATCTCAGCGAGCTTTAATTGTCAATACTTGGCGCGAGGCACATCGCCTGGCAGAGGACACACTAATTGTTAATGTCTGGATGGCCATTCGGGAAATTTTCCAGACAGGGGGAGAGCCGTTATAGGTAGAAAATAATGTATATAAGAACCTACCATATGGGTGTGGAACTTTGATTATAAAAAGGTACAATGTAAAATAAAACGCGATGGAATAATGGGAGTATGCCAAATGATAAAAAAAAATTGGTTCATAATTCTATATTTGTGTGCATAAATGTATCATAAATTGATTTACGCCATTAGCGGTGCCGTGCGGTCCATAAAGCCTGAAAAGCTGTGCCTACCCTAAGAAAAACGAACCATTAAAATAAATTACAAGATAAGATAGATATGTAAAGTTGCGACAAACTTATTTTATTATTATTTTATTCATTTCTATTTATTTGCAGACAATTTTTATAATATGAGCAATTGTGTACTGTAAATTATTAATACATAATAGCGAATCGTGAACTGAGGTGTTCACGTATTTATGATATAGTGTTATTGTGAAATGGTTATACAATCATGTTTAAGAATAATAAAAATATTATTAAAAAGACAGAAATGCAAATTAATTATTTATATTTGATGTAAATGTTGTCATGTTTGATTTGGTGTAATTAAGTTATGAAAAAAAATATGTTCCTTTCGATTTCATCCAGATCGAGATATTAAGTATTATTAAATATGTTTGTGTATTCTCTCTTGTTTGTTTCAAAGATGTAGAAATGTGATTATATATCTTAATTGCAAAGTATTTAAAATGTGTTCGTGGGTGGTATATTTTAATGGGATATTAAGGGTGTAGTTTGTTGAAGACCTTGTTAAAATAATTGATTGAAATTTTAGGGGTATATGAAGATTAGATTTGAAGAGATGAAGGATTGCAAATTTAGCATAAAGTTGTCTAATTTTCATAACGTAAAGTATGGAAATTGAAAAATAAAATTAATTATTGTATTTTGTGCTTTTACCAAATATTAGTTGCATTTCCCCAATATGCTTTATAGATTACATTTTTTTTAAAATTGTTGTGTATTTTAGGTTTTTGTTCGATTAAAACACCTGTTGACGATTTAACGGTAAATTTATACTTAAAATCACAGGCATTTTTTTTTAAATTTCTACTACTTAGTGTGTTCTGCCAGTTTATAGAGCGTAAAGAAATTCATATTACTGATTTCAAACCATAAAGTAATGAACAATCTTTTTCAAACGTTTAACAGTGACATAAAATAGAAAAGCAAAACAATATTATAATACAAATCATTAATGCTACATTATCCAATCTACAATACTACATATTGTAGGATACATCAAAGTGCTAGTATAGATGACGCTTTAGTGTATAAATGGAATCAGCAAATACATCAACAACATCCCCAAACCTGTTGCCCAGATCATGCATCCTATTGACTAATAGTTGGTTGCGTAAGTGTTGCAGAAAAATGTTACAGTTTGTCTTGTGTTCCTCGTCGGTACATTTAATTTAATAGTGGAGAGGATGGCAGGGCTGTCAATTAGGTTGTTAATGATTCTATATAATACAACTAGGTCTGACACAATTCTCCTGTCAGACAGCGTAATCAGATGCAATCGGTTCATCAAACTTACGTAATTAATATTCACAAATTGTAATTTTGAGTTTTTACCTGAGAAATTTGTGCTACAAAGTGTATCTTATGCGAAGGGGACCAATCAGGTGAATTATACTCCACTTGACTTCTAACTAATGAAGTGTAAAGCGTTCTCATACAATCTGAAGACTTGAAATCTATTGAAACATTAGCTATAAAAACAAGGTATTCCCTGAAATTAAAATGGAAACGGGAAATGAAACTCGTCTTCTCGAACTATTTCATCAGTGGGGGGGAGGGATGGCGGTACGTTTACCGTCAGGGTAAAATTAAAACGTTGAACACTGGCTGAAAGCATTTTTGACAGAGGGACGTTTTGTTGTTTGCATACTAAATAATCGGCCACCCTAATGCACGTCCAGTGTTACCAGTGTCAAGAAATATTATTATTATTATTGTGACGTATTCAGGGGGTGAATTAATGTACTGGAAGGAATAAAGAAATAGCGTCAGTAAATAAACGTCTGCTGAGGGGTGTTTCATTGATAAATTTCCAAACAATCCCATTTGGTGGGTAAATTATTTTTAATTCATTTTATTTCGAGCTTATTGTAATAATATTTTAGGTCGGTACATTATGTAAGACAACAGCCAAAAATATGGGAATTAATTGAGGACAATGTTAATAATTCTTAAATTGAGATATGATATCGTTAAAGACGAGGGAAAATAATTAGGTTAGGATTAGGATCTGGGTTAGAGTCTCAGTTGCGACCGTTTCCTTCTAATTTTCTGTGTCTTTTTCTGTTTCATTTGAGATTTGTTAATATTAGTAGTAGTCCAAAGAAGCGAAGCTAGCAGTCCACAATGGAGTGCTGATACCAACCTTTATTTATGGCAGTGAAGCATAGAACAGGCAGAGGAAGGATGGAAGTATACTGAATGCTGTAAAAATGAGATCTCTGAGAAGAATGTGTGGTAAAACCACGTATGATCGTGTGAAAAATGTTGAGATTCGTAAAGAATGCAAGGCTGATGTAAGAGTAGTGAGCAAGATCAAGAAAGGGACGCTTAGATGGTTTGGGCATGTAGAGCGAATGAACGAAGAGAGGAGTGTAAGGAGAATATATGACGCGAATGAGAATGGAAGAAGCCGGGGACGATCGAAAACGACATCAAGTGAATCAAATACTTGAGTAGGGCCATGTCAGAAGTCGGAATAACAGAAGAGAGTGTATGAAACGATGTATGAGTGTGAATGAAGCAAGAAGTGTATGATGCCAAGATCGAGTTGTTTGGCGGTCCGTCCTCACTGCCTACCCCTGCGGCGAAACGACCTGATGGTTGGTTAGTTAGTTATCTTCTTAAACGACTAAATATCACAATGAGGTTTAAAAACTTCAAATAAGCAAATTCAAATAAATTTAATGCCATCGTCCCACTGGGTCCGGACAGTCGGGAGCAGTTGGGATTCACGTGTATGTATTTTTTTTAAACACGGAAATCGAAGTCAATAAAATAGCATTAAGATATGTTTTTAAGTATCTTTTAAGCCGATATTTCCCATAAATAATGACGCTAAGAGATTAGCTAAGTAGTTTTAGCATTATATGCATTGGCGAGAAGTAACCGATACGAAAACAGGTTTCCAAGGATACCAGACTCTCCGATGTGTGGCCATTCTCACTGCAGCAAATGTCAAATCCGCGTCAACAAAGCAAAATAATAAGAGACACCTATTTAAAATCGAATATATTCATCGAAACACAAGGTAATTATTTTAAATGTTAAAAATATTGGAAATACGTCGAGCAAATATACTACCTAAGAAAAAACTATTATAAATCACAGCTAAAAAGTAATATTATTGTTATTTGAATGATGTATTGAGAAAATTTAAAACAAAAATAAATAGAACTATTCAGTAAATACATTAATTTACAGAACAAATCGCCGACATTGTTTCAGGACATGTCTCATTTTTTTTTAATATTTATATTTAATAAAAAAAAAGGCAAACATTCCCGGGTTACGAATAACCTGACAATATTTGAAATTCTCCTACTACCATCACAGTAAGCGGAAGATGTTGCTTGTGTCATGATTGGGGACCAGCCAGCCGAGGAAATGGACTCACGACTTCTGGGTGGGACCCAAACGCGATGCCAACTCAGCCACTGAACGATCTGAATATGAACTGAAAAATAGTATAATTTAATAATCAAATCATACATGCAACTAAACGTAGATCACTTTATTTTTAACAACACCCAAACCGGTTTCGCCGGAACCGTAAGGGCAAATAATAACATGGCAGGGTTGCAGCAATACCGGTAGGTGCGGTATTATAGATAAACAGATTTATTTATTTACTCCCTTGGAGCTTTTACGTAATCTATTATAATATAAGTGTAAAGAAAAGAGAAGAAAAGAAAAATAAGTATAGGTACAGTGAATAGCAAAAATCAACATTAAAAGAAAAAGTAAAGTTTTAAAAATCATCACCATTGTGGTAGTTGAGAATAAATTTCTATGTCTGTCTGTCATCGATTTTCTAGAAAATTACTCGACCAGTTTAGCTGAAAATAGCACATTTTGTTCCTATTAGTGCCGGAAAGATTTAGAGGGTAGTTTGAATAAAATCTAATATGTAAAACTGATGCTGTAACGTTTTAAAAATAGTATGAAAACATTGAACCCACCATGTTACCCCATAGATATACCGCTCTGGTTAGTCACAGATTACATATTCAAAAGAAGATGGTTTGTTTACATAGAATATTTTCAAAATGGAAAACACAAGTAGGTACCTACTTAAGAACTTTATTATTTAGATATATTTTTTAAAAAAATGTTTGGAATGAAATAAAATCTTCAAATTGTTTCTACGTTTAGAGATAGAAATAGTCGTCACAATGCAATACTTTTGATGTCAAATCAATTATGGCACCCAAACGACAAGCAACAATTCACAACTTCATAACATTAATTCCGGGCAAGGTCAGGTACACACAGTAAAAATAAAATGTACGAGTACTTTGAATATGGTTGATACAAATTGTTAGATATTTCTAATTGCTAGTATAATATGGAATTAGTGAAAATATCAACAGAACTGAATTCGTTTAAGAGCCTACGTAACCTTTGGACTGGTGATTGAATGAAATAGTTTGTTTTCGAAGAATTAACGTAGAACTACTGTGGAAGTCTCGTGTTAACGTTACCAGCACAACAAGTCATAAATAATCAATCATTTTCATCACAATATTTTCCTATTTCCAAAGGTATGAATACCTAGAAATCTATACGCATTGTAGCTGTTTTGACTTGTGCTCTTTATACCAAGCATGACAGATATTAAAAATTTAAAAAAACTAAAATTGCATTCTTGTTAAATTAAAAACTCGATATTCAGCTAATCGTGGATAGTTATATTGAGTAAAAAAGAACAGGAGCGCTATTATAGTACGCTATGTGCTCGATGAGCGGCGCTAAATGTTGGAGTACCTGTAATAATGATTCTGAAATACTGAAGAGTTCTTTGAAGTGGTGAGCTTTCAATTTTAGTTAAAACACAAGAGCACAGGGCGGAGATAGCGCGGAAAGGGATGGGGGGGGGGGAAGTAGGCACCATAGAAGGACCGTTGCAACTTGGCCCCTGGCGAAGGGCACAAATAAAAAGTGTCCCAGTCAGGGCACAAAAATAAGTGCCCTCGCCAACTCGCACACAAAAGTAATTTTCTCGATTGATTAAAGAAAATTGTGCAAGTAGGGGCCTCATTTCTACACCATTCCTATAATCCCTATGGCGTATGTGTGTTAAAATCAAGTTTGACCGTGTTAAAAATGTGGATATAAGGTAATAATTTTATTTTTAACCGCACTAGCGCTCCCAATCGTCTCGAGCCAGTGAGACTATGGCATCAGCAAATTGGGTATGTTATGAGGCTGAAGGCAGTAGGGAAGGGAAGGAGATGGAGGAGAGGAAGGTAGGGAAGTACCTGACTATTCAGATCAGGTCACCAAACACGGCTAAAAAAATATCTACCACTCTGAAACGTGCGGCAAATATACCTTATATATATTATTTTATATGAATAAATTGTGAAATAACAGAAATTAATCAAATAATATTTATTGTGCACGCAGGGTTTTAACCCGCGACCTCCGGATACGTAGCCGAGGATCGTAACCACGGAGGCCGTCAATGCAAGGCGGAATAAAGCGTAGTGAACAAGGCGCTAAGATGGAACGCCAAAACAGCTGTAAAAATAATTAAAAACTAAAATACTTGCAGAACTTAATAATAACATTATTAAATTTGATTTACTTAAAATTTTATTTAAAAATTAAAAGGGGGTTCTACCAATTAAACTAAATGACAATTAATACCTAAATTTAGGTCTCCCAGCACTCGTTCGTTCTGCAGGCTCATTATAAAGAAGGCTAATCCTTCCTGCATGTCCTGCCGAGCGGAGTCGTTCAATTTATCAATCTTGTAATTTACGACTTTTCAAACAATTGGTATAGTTGGTCTGTTGTACCTCTAACGCTAAACACTGTTTTCTCGTACTACATTAGTCTCCTCGTTAGTCCCTCTACCTTGCCCAATAATGAGAATGTTGCGTGGCGAAGAAAATAAGTGAAGGAATGGAGAAGAGAAATTTTGTTACATTCGGAGGCCGTTTCGCCAAATTTCATTAGTGTTCCGATTAGCAATTGTCGGCTACTAAATTTATACAGCATTACTTCGCCTTTCGTTGGCGCTTTCCGGCACGTAAATGATCATTAAATAACGGTTAAACTAATCGCCACTCAAAGCAGTCATTATCCCTCGATTAGTCGTATATGTCGTAAAAATTTTAACAGCAGAATTACTAAAATACGGAGAAACTGGTTGACGCACCCCGGATAATGCATAGAGAATTTTTGTCTGGCCTTGACTTTATAGGCATGGATACATTTTTGGCAAACATTAAACAAAATTAAAATAATCGTAGACAAATGTAAAATTGAGCTTAGAATTCGTTTAAATGCTCAGAGGATGGCGAAATCGACATGTATGCATATAGCACCTTTGAATCGTGTTGATGACGAGCTTTTTTGGAAATATCTCTGTGTATATATACCTGCCTAAGAGTAAACGTGTTACAATATTAATTAACACTCGTATGACAGGGACCGACTGCAATTACTTGGAAATATAATAGCAGGTTCCTTCGAATACATGATTTAAATCACTTATAGAGAGAGATGTTTAGAGAAATACACCGTTAACATGGCTAAAACCATTTAACTAGCGTTCACATAAAACAATAAACAAAATACACACCCTTCCAGGTCAGCATGTACCTGCTGATCTCCCACCCTTGGCCATTCACTCGCCTGTTTGTATCAATCTATAACACATGTGCATCTTAGTTCATAGTTTAGTTGTATACTGCCCTGAAGAAGCTACGGTAGTAGCGAAACCCGGTCGGCTAAAGTATAAATAAAAGTGATGTAAAATAAAGTTATTGTTTTATTTTTTTAAATTATAATGTCACATCACCAAGTTACCGCTTCATATGAAAATATAAAATACTTTCATTAAGAAAAGTCATGATTAACTATATACTTAAATAGAATTTAGAAGATAATTTATAAGTAGTTTTTTTTTGTAAATCGCCCTGGAGATGAAATTTAACTAAAGGCAGTCGTTGAACCTCAAATTCGTTGCACTCTTTGTCTTTACGTTATTGCGTTTTTAGTAGCCACGTAAGACGTTTTACAACTCCCTTGTGAATAGTAGATACTGTCACGATTCAAACAGAATCAAGACAGCGACAACTCCTTTTGTGAATGAGGCTTTGAGCCATAAAACCTCTTCGGGGAGAGAGGTTTTCGTTTATTCTTAATATATTTTTATTATTTATAAGTACACTTTCATAGAAATGTGTAGGTAATGGAGAAATAATCACGGATTCGGAAGTACCATTGGCACTTTAAATATTTGGGTGTTTTTTACATGGCAGACAGAGTATTGCACTCACCGCTTTGTTCTGCTGAAATAAAGACATTATTATTATTTTATATTTCATCATTTCAATGTTATTAATATTAATACAATCTACACATCTGCCCTGATAATGGTGATAATGGAAACTGTAAGGCTGTCTGAACCGTTGGCTAAAAGAGAAGGAAGCGCAAAAGTTGTTAAAATTGTTTCAAAAACGCAATATTTTATTTTTGTTTGGGATACAAAGTTTAGGGTACAGTGTGCAACGGTCGGTCTATACTGCTTCTACTGGATGCCCAAAAAACACCTTTAAACTAAGAGCAAACAGGAGTCACAGTGGTAACAGTGGAATCCGGGCGGACTCTCCGCTTAACTAGCGGCCATTTCCTAGATCGCCCTAACGAGGCCTCCCCATCCGGGGGAGATTTTGTAACTGTGGGATGGGGAGGATGGTGAAAGTTTAATGTAGTGTGTATCGCGAATATATCCACGGCCACAAAAACATTTGAATTTAGAAATGGATGACGTTAATATTCCTCATGTTTGTAGCCTGGAAACACAGGAAATCCAGCGAAAGAAAAAGGATTTGTCCCGAAGATGAGGTGTCGAAGAATACTCAGGAAACGATGGGTAAGCTAGGCGTAGTAATCTATCGATTCCAACAACGTATGGTGGGCCATCATAGGAACATAGAGGCAATCTCTGTCACCAATAGAGCTATAAAATACGTCCCTAAAGGAGACGACAGCTTGTCTTTCCGACTCAATTCTCGGTCTGTCTTCTGCCCCAGCAACAGTGCTCAATCAAAAGAGAAGAGAGTTTTCAATCATTAAAAATAAGGTGAAACCTCTTTGGAAACATAACGTAACTTAACAAATGCAACCATGAATTAATGGGATATAATGTCAGATATTTCTGATTTTGTTTTTTCCTTGTTTTGTTTGCTAAAATGAATTATATAGCAGTTTTTGTCAAATAGTTACATGAACTACGGGTAACCAGATACATTTTAATGGGTCTATGTGTAAAATATTTTATTATGTTATAATAGGTACAAATTAGAAATAAAAATTTATTTTGTGTAAATATATTCTGATATAGCCTGTTACAAGACAAAATGCATAAAAACACTCTCTTTGTTCTTTCGTCGGGTGCCAAGTAGCTTTGTGAAAGAGGGAAGAGAAAGAGAGAAAGGAAAGGGTGGGTGGCACCAGAGGGAGGAAAGGGGAGTCGTTATGACCGCCATCTGCCCGGCGATTTTTCATCAGAATTAATTGCACGGCGACATCCGTCCCCACGTGTGTGGGTGGGACGGATTGGGAGAGGAATGGGAGGAATGGGGGAGGAATTTCGGGCTGAGGGGCGCGTGAGCAATTTACGACCACTTGAGGGACCCTCGCGCCCTCGAAACGATCGTTCATATGAACGTTTTTTAATTTTTAATAATCGGCGGATCGATGGCAAATCGTGCGGATAAAAAACACGCTGCAATGAATTAAGCCCCGAGATTATGAGGTCCCTATAAGATTGACGATAGATAAAAACCTCCAGATAGCCAAATATGCTGCAATATAACATGCCGACATCGCTATTTGCCCGCTAACAAGGTTCCATCTAGAAGAATTAACAGCGAGTTACCATGGAGAACGTATGTCCAAGGGTGTGAAAGGGATAACCGAGTACCAAAGAGATACCATGACTTGATGCGGATGAGAGTATTTGACGTTCGGCAGATTTACGCTAAAACTATTCTCACTCATCTTTATACAAACAAACATAAATACTATGAAAAAAGTCTAAACACTCGCATTACTAGTAATACTAACAAAGATTTACTCCAAATTCCTGAAACTCATACTACTTTTGGGCAACTGAATTTTAGGTACTATAAGACAAGAATTCTTCCAGTTAGCATTGAAAAACACTAAGTAAAAAATTGGATTAAAAGTAATAATAAGGCCTTTACCGGTGCACTCACCAAATATACGGAACATATTTTATTATAAGCGTATATTCATAGGTACTATAATATAATATGCAAAATTACTGCCTCAACACAGGCTAGCCTAGTGAGGTGTGTTATGTGAAACTTCATCTTATAACTTTGCATTTCTGTTCTTTACAAATTACCTACTGTTATAATTTTTTTTCCCTTTTTATATATCTACATTATAGAACACTGTACACATTAATATACATGTATTTTAGTTATACTTAAACTTAATTGCAATAATGATATATTATGTATATAAGCAAATGAATGGTTGTCTCATCCTTCTTCGTTCCTCAAAAATCAACTTGAAGCATTGCGACCATTAATTATACTTGTCATTCCACCTCACGAATCCCAGAGATATCGGAGACGACACGTAGTCATCACAGTTCTTATACGAATTCCAAATTATAGCATTCCTGTAAACTCAAATTCATGACGATCAACTCTCAGATCAGCAACGTCATCAGCTATCGGAAGGTTGGGGGAACCAAAGCGCGCCATAGATACATAGAGCTTTAGCTCGGAATAAACCACCACATGATCTGGAAACCGCAAGACTGATGAAGGCAGAAATTAGAATGAATTAAACCCCCCACCCCTCTTCAGAAAGCTATAATTATGAATGTGTAGCTACACAAAACCTCAATGCCGAAAACCACATTAAGTATACTAACAATTATTATTATATTGAAATACTGGCCCTAAGAGGTTTACGCGTGCAACATGGTATCACTTTTACATAGATAAATACACACTACACCACAATCTACACATTTGCCCTGATAAAAGACGCTGTAACGCTGTCCGAGGAGGAAGCGCAGCACGGGATAATATCCCAAAAACTATTCATGAATATGAATGTGTGTGTATAATTGAAATACAAAATTATTGCAAGAAACAAAACGTAAATAGCGACGAATGGTGAGCGTAATTGTAAATACATTAACAATAGGCTTAATGGGATTAAAAAGAAAGAGCTAAGAAAAAATAACAAAAAGGTATCGCGAGAAAAAGTTCCACGCGTAAATAATTTTTTGTCGAAAGCTAGTCACGTAATCGGTTCTGGAACAAATTCCCATCACCATATTCCCAGAGGATTTGCTGTCCTGTTACTTTCTTGACTTCTTACAAAGTATAGGATATATCATATTAAAGGGTACTTCGTGTTGAAAGAAACATATTTCAACAAACGAAAAGCAAAACCCGAATCAATACAAGTAGATAGAAAAAAAGGATGTTTTAGATTTTTTTATTTGCCAACCACGCAAGTGTAATAAAGGCCGGTGCAATTGTGATTATAGCACCCCAATCAGGAAATATTGGGGGACTAGGGGACGTAGAAAAAGCTTTCTAACGGTGAGCACCATCTTGGATTACTCCGGTTATCGACAGAAGGATCCACTAAGGGCTATATTTTGTCGTCGTAAATATATGTACTAACCAATTTGATGTGCGTTTGTGACTAGCCTCCTATGCGAAAGCTGTTTAGGTCCTTTAAAAATTATAGATTCGTTTAATTAAAAAAAAAAATTGAGTCCTTGACGTGCACCCTGAAGGAGTAACCATAAGTTACGTATACCGGGGTGGGAAAGTGGCGGGTAACCTCAACTAACGGTGAGCATGAAAATTGTAGGTACAAATTTTTGTGACTCGATTTCTTCCTACCAATTTGTATTCCAACTTATTAATTTAAGATTTTTGAAATATCCATTTAACTGTCAACAAATACGATAAGACGCCAAAAATATTGCTTTTACTATGCAACAAAAATCTCGGGTTTCATTTTAATTATTATGTTTTTTGTTAAATAATAAGTACGAGTATATTATAATATTTTATTATATTCACAGTCCTCCTCACTTAGAGATTTCTGTTCCGAGGCGGACTGTAGGTTGTTGTTACTGATACTTGTTTATTTGAATATACGCCCATCTGGACTATTACATGGATTTTAGAATATAATGTAAAGAGCTATCGAAAAATACAAGCACATAGAGATTTTAAACCATAAAGTAATGAACAATTTTTTTCAAATGTATAACAGTGACATAAAATAGAAAACGAAAACAATATTATAACACAATCCGATAATGCTACATTAACCAAGCGACAACATTACGTATTGTAGGATTCATCAAAGTGCTGGTATAGATGACGCTTTACTGTATAAATGGAGTCAGCAAATACATCAACAACACCTCCAAACCTGTTGCCCAGATCATGTCCAGGACACCACCGGCTGGGGCGAGAAATGGACGACACGCTGATGTGCTCTTTCCAGATCCTGAAGCCGGCTGACAAGCGCCACGTGGCGTTCGGGCAGAACAACACCAAGCGTCCCGTCACGCCGCCCAGGGCGTCACCAACAAAGACAAAGAAGATTGGAGGGTCCAATGTATCAGTCCCCCGGCCCCCGTCCTCACCCGCCGCCCAACTTCACATAACTCCTATCATTTGTATTAGCGTCTTGCAATATATCATAAGGAATAAATACAGTTAGCTTCTTTTTTTTTCAATTTAACATGTATGAAAACTTAGACCAAGCCGTATTTAGTTTTGATAATTTAACTGCATCTCTTTATATGGTCTATAAATAATGTATAAAGATAACCTGTCCAAAAAAAAAAAAGAAAAATGTCATAGATGTAATATAGGAATAATGTAAGAATAGGAAGTAAGATTTGTACAGCGCCCTTGAGGTAATTTTTCACAAAAACGGCGCTATACAAGTCATCCAATAATAATAACAATAGTGTCAAAAAAAATAGTAATTATTTTATGAAACCAAAAATTGTCTTTTTCACGAAAAGTAATTTGGCGAACTTTACAGCTTTATAGTTCAAATGTGGTTTACCCACCCCTGTGTGCTGTACCATTCTGGCACTAAACGAGCTGTCCCGTGTCCCGTTCAACAGTCACCGGAGAGAAGGGGGAAGAAGAGAAGCGGCGAACGGCAGCGGTTAATGGAGACATTAAAATCGGGACAGAAAGCGTTGTATGTACAGTAACTATGTATGACGGGGAATGATCGCTATTTGTTCGGTGCTCGACAACATTGTGTCGATTATTTTATGAGCAAACTTTAAAAGTAGGGATGGCATCGTAAACATCGATATTTTATCAGTGCAAATCACGTTGATAGTTATAATCTTCAATTTTATGATGTATTCGGCTTCTCTTTAGTTTCAACACTCGTTTATCCTATTTAACTGTTGAAAATTATGGAAAAACATTATAAAGTTTTGGGTGACCTAATAAATCAAAGAAAAAAAACTAGACCGAAAACGTAATCTAACCTAACCTAACATTTTTTTAAAATTTTAATAATGTAAATTTTTTCTAATAATAATAATTAGGTTGGAGAGATAAGGTTTTTGGGGCAGTTTAAAAAATTGTGTCGATTCATAAACGTGTTGATTTATCATGGAACCGAAGTATTGTATTTTTTTAGTTTTGAATTAGATGCATGAATATAAATAAGGAAAATAGCGTGTACCAGGAGTCTCATGTACCTAAATTTCAATGTGACGTCCGAACTTTTAAGAAATCATCATCGATGTGTGGAACACAACCCAAAAAAACCCTCCACACAGCATCCCCAAGGATGATACAGGCCGTGAGGGAAATTATTTCCCTCAGGGCCTCCTGTCTGGAATTACAGTAAAAAAAATCAATTCAAGCGAGCGATACAACGGTGAGCTCTAGCGTTCTGAAAATCGCACAGCTATTTCTATCTTAAATTTAAAGTTTGATGCAAATATTATCAGATCTATACGGCATTTCTATCATGAGCTATGAAGCTTCGAAATATCTATTGAATTGTCAAAAATAGGACATTGAATCTTAGAAATATCTATTAAATTGTCAAAAAATAGGACTATTTTGATTGGATTGAATCTGCAAGGTAATAATTGATCTGATGATAGACGGCCTACGATAAGACCATAAAAAAATTATATCAAATAAAGGTCATAATTCCATAATACTGATGCAAGTGATACAACCCACAGATGTTTAAAGGTCAACACTAAAAATACACACTTTGTAGTCTAACGCAAGCAATACCACAGATTACTTATGTGTGATGTGTGAATTTCTATACGATTAATTCGGAAAATGTCTAAGGTTTCCAGTGAAAAAGGTTGTGAAACTGTAAGCTTTTGAGTTCTAAATTAAATGCATACTGGAATTTAAAGTAAAACTTAATCATTGTAGAAAATAATATTAACATAACCTAAATGAAACACGAAAACGAAAAAAAACGTCAGAAAATAAAAAAAAGATTTCAGTTGCATCTGGGACGACACGAACCCAGGACCTCTGCCTATCCGCGACAACCGCTTAACCAACTTAACTAATGAGATCAGTTCAATTTATGTCAATTTAAGTAAAACGTTCCAAAACACCGTCACAGGACTTTAAACTGCACCTCTTTTAGAGGTTTTAATGTGTATTTTATAGAATTTAAAATAATACAGCTTAAGAATTTTATTCACAGGAAACGTAAGAGATTTTCCTAAAGAATTTACAGATAAATCATTACTAGTATTGCTTTTTTTTTTTAAATTAGAAAGTGGCGTTTAAAGCCATTTTGAGTGCTGACTGTTAAAATATTCATAAAAAAAACCCATCCCTTAAACCGAATTGAGGTTAAACTCCCAGGCTTTATGCTGGTTTGTTTGTGCTGCGATCTGTCCGGCAGTTAGATTGGCGAATTAAATGCTAACGGACAACTCGACAACTTCACGGATGTTACATCACATTTACATGTTACTTGACGCCACTGAACGGATACTAGATAGATACTTTTCATACTTATTTAAACGTATTTTTAACGTTTATTTTTCACTTTTTTGATATATGTCGTGCATACCTAAATCGCAGTGGCATGCAGTTCAGAAATACTAAAAAGAAATCGAACAACGGAAAGAAAATAAAATAAAAAGATTTTGATACATTTATTATTATTTTTTATTTATGTAATATCAACGGTATAAATATACCATAAACAATTATTATTACATGTAACAGTTAACTACAAGCATAATAATATAGCACAAATAATTTTAATAGGTAACTATTGAATGAGGCATTAAGCCGTACAATGACATCAGAGAGTATATGAAGAATAAAGGTTCATGAAGGATATTAAAGTAAAAGATATGCGTACACATAAAACAATTAAATTAATATTGATTGAAAAGTTATGACAGTATAGCCTTCTTGTACTTACCTTCTGCGCAGTTAAATAGATTCGCTACATCTGCGTATATACGAGTATTACTAACTTCGTGTAATCTGGGTACAAGCGAGTGTTTGTAATGCTCAGTTCTGGTGTTGTTACATTGTGCCACCAATCATCTAATAAACGTAACATCAATAGAAAAGGAGAAACAAATAACCATGTAAAACTATAATCTCTCTAAATATTTTTTTCTAAAACTGTGTTCATCTGAAGCGACCTGCCAGGTAAGTATGTTTTTTTGTATCTGTTTGTACAAAATTAGTTAAGAAATATTTGTACAGCGCCCTTGAGGTGATTTTTCACAAAAACGGCGCTATAGAAATCATCCAACTATTATTATTATTATTAAACAGGATTTTTGGATCTGAGAGATTTCGTAAATTTAGTTATTTCATCAAATAATTATAGTTAATGCCTTCAAAGGGAATACCGAGTTTATAATTAATGTTGATTTTTTTTCGAATAAATTAGAATATATTTTAAAATGAGGGACCAGATCAGTTGACTTAAATCACGCCAGAAAAGATCACGTTGTCCGAGCAGCAATAGGCAAAATATCAAAAGACATACGAGTATATACATCTGGGACCAAAAATATATTATAAAATCCCCCAGGAATAAACATTAAATCTGCAAAATGTTATTAATCGGTCCAATGATAACTGAATTGTTAATTGACTTCGGTAGAGGGGTAAAATTATTAAATAATGTCACTCTAATTTATTCATACCTATTATTCATAACACACTTAGTAGATAGATTGAATAGATACAATAATAATTAAAGAATGTTACACCACGCATAACTGGAACATTTGGTTCATTAGAACAGGCAATCTGCTAAGCTATATTAACGAGATGAGACTGACACTGAACTTATTAGGCGTTGGGGTAGGGGTAGGCGTAGGGTTAGGGTTAGGGTTAGAGTTAGAGTTAGGGTTAGGGTTAGGGTTAGGGGCTGGAGTAGGAGTAGGAGTGGGTGTAGTTGTAGGTGGAGGTGTAGGTGTAGGGGTATATGTAAGGGTAGGGGTAGGTGTAGGGGTAGGGGTAAGGTACGGGTAGGGGTAGGGGTAGGTGAAGGAGTAGGAGCTTGAATAAAAATATTTTTCGGAATATTCATTTTATTCCTTTGCTTCATCCACATTACAACGCACATATACACACTTATTCACAACCAATTGCAGGACTGCAATAGGCAAAACCCAGTTCTATATTAACGTATCTACGTAATGTAATAAAGAAAGGTAATTTTCAAAATGTATTTGGTAAGGAACTTGTGCGCTCATTTATTCAGTTGACCACAACCAGCGCAATATGATAATAAAAGGGGCCATTTTCAAATATTCAATGCAAATTCATACCCGAACTGCACACTGGCCATAGGGCAATGCACGCCACTGGTAAACCGATATATTGATATTTTCGAGCCCTGATTTAATCAAGTAAGGAAAAATTGAGCTCATTTGAGCCTACAACACTTCTATCGGTGTATTCCTCCAGTGCTTGGCACATTTGGCTTTAGTTTCGGGAAACTGGCGATGGACTTATCAAAATTAATGACAGCGTTCAATTTATTTTAACGGCGCTTAGAAATTCATATCACAGTTTTAAATGGATGGAATGAAAGTTCTAAAATGTTATAATGATTTTGTTTGCACTATACATTAAATCACGCCGGGGATAAAGTGTGGTGGTAACGAATAAGTGTTATCTGGAGACGAACACTTTGAACTTACTCAAACGAGAAAACAAATCAAAAATAATCACATCCTTGAATATAAATAAAGGGTCATGTTTTTTGATTGTTTGTGATGGGAACATCGCACTAGAGTCATAACTGCCCGAACCCAGTGGTACAATAAGGAACTCCAGTCCAATTTTTTAATTTTTTTTATCAACAATGACGTTTAAACTGAAATACCAGTATATTTAGTTTTTTTTTTCCAAAGTTAGTTTTCATAGTTAAAATAATTTGCAAAGTTTCAATTTTTCAAAGTCCACCAAAACGCTATGGCCGGTCGGTATTGATCAGTTTTGAGATTAGGCCGTACATCATTTTATATTCTACTCATAGTAAACCATAACTAAACATAAGTAATAAAATTATGTACCCTTTTATAAACTCAAAGCATAATAATAGTTTTGAGCATTAATATTATCATAATATCCGTATTGATAATTGGTTTTCTCATGAATACTCTAATTTATTTGACTAATAATAGTTTTTTCTTTATATTGAACAACAATTATAGAGCATAAAGTCACGCAAATTAAGTTTAAATTACGGCCAAACTAAAAAAAATACATATTTAAAATACAAAACAAAAAAGAAAAAGAAAAATTTCCATACTAATCCAAAAACAGAATGCGCACGTGACGTCAGATGTTCCAAATGCAATGGTACCAACAAAACAAGGTGTTTCGATGAGACGATTTTTTTTCACTTTTAAATAACGATTTATAAATCCTACGTATAATCATATTTAACAAAAGTCATATATTCAGAATCGACGTTTGCTGATCTATATGAATACATAATTTTAAAGCCATCATATTTTTCACTGGAGTTCCTTATTCCATCCCCAATCCTGGGGTCCTGGAAAACTAAAGCCCATCCACTACGTGATGAAAACAACAAAATGTGAAGAAGTTTTGATTAGTGTGCTGCTTCTGACACTCGAAGGGTAATTAAATTCAGACAAAAAAAGAATTTTTCAACCAGACATTGTCATGTGCCAAAAATCGAACAAAATTCACATATTCACTGAATCCAACCATGCTTTCAAATCTCCAGGGTACTCTCCCGACCGCAATCCAATGAGGTTGCTTCCTACAACGAAATTTCACGTGATTTACAAATCATATTAATTAGAGTATGCTCAGGACGGGCTTTTTGAATTTTCGGAGTACCAAATAGTAGCGACGATAATCCGTCAGAATGTTGATATTTTAGGAAAATCTCGCCGGCCCGCCGGTAAGCGTGTCACGTCACGGTATGCCGCATTGCTATTCGTATTATAAATTGTACTGAATTGTGTATTGTGACGTCACAGCTTTTTTTAAGGTCTTTTTACCCAAATTCACTTTGAAAGATCATAACTTAGTCATTTTTAGAGATATCGAAAAACTAATTGTACTGTCGTTATTAACTCTTTAAAAGGAATACATTTTCATTAAAATATATATAGACAACCTCATTCTAAATTGGTAAACGTCACTTTGCAGGATGCTAATTCAAGCAACGGCGGCCTCCATGGTCGAGGGGTAAGGCCCTCGACTAAGAATCCGAAGGTCGCGGGTTCAAATCCCGGCTTGCGCAAGTAAATTTTATTGAATTAATTTGTGTTGTTTCACAATTAATACATTTAAAAATAATATATAGTATATTTGCGCAAGTTCCAGAGTGGAAGATACTCACAGTATTGCCCTGGTGAAAGACCACCACTCAGAATTGAAACTTTGCTTGAAATGGCTTTTAGCCGTGTTTGGTGACTAGATCTGAAAAGCCAGGTATTTCCGCACCTTCCTCTTCCCCCTCTCCTTCCCTCCCCAATACCTTCAGCCTCACAAATTTCCCCAATTGGGGATGCCATAGTCTCACTGGCTCCAGACGGTTGGGAGCAGTTGGGACTCTTGTGTGGTATTCATATAAAAAAAATAAACACCACAAATGTATCTGTAAATTCTATACGGGTAGTTATGACAATGCATAAGGTTTCAAAAGACAATAATAATCAAACTATAAACCATTGGAGACAATCGAGATGAAAGTTTATGGACGATAGTGAAGAAAAGTCCCAAAAAAATTATTGCACCAATTAATTCGCACACCACTGTATGTTCAAAGAAATGAATATGAACGAGAGGTACCAGCAGATATGCATGCAGATATTAAAGACTAAAATAAACACTCATCAAGATTGGGCATAGCAAACACGTTTAATTTCACGTTGATGAGCTGAAAGATCGCGATAGGAGAAATTCCAACGTTTTGATTCCACGGACAATAATAATATAATAAAAAAAAAACAAATGAATCGTTTGACAACGGATATCAGTGCTAAAGACAAGGCGGGTGCCGGCCATACTAAACATCGTTCCAGACAAGGAAGTGCGATACACGGAGGTCGCTACCTCGCAGTAAGTCATCGATCTGCCCAAGGTTGTAAATCTTGGACTTTGGAAGGATTGAATTTGTCTAGAGGTGAAGAAACCAAAATAAGGGGGGAAAGAGGCTAGCTAGGCGTTCCGCCAATTAAACTAAAAAAGCAACTAAGGAAAAAGGTTTGATATGGTTACAAAAACCGAATAGTATTCAGTTGTACCCTTTTAAAAATGTTTTGTAATTTTCTTATCGCAGTCGAAATAACGGGAAACAAACGTGGACGGCGGAGAACTAAGCTGGTGCCAAAATTGGCGTCTCGTGACCTTTGCCTCCAGCCATCGAAATCGTACTAGGGCAAGTCTATCAATTCTGACGTCAGTGGGAATAACGAACTTTAAAATATTTGGGTGAATAATGATCAATAGGTTTGCAATCTGTTAATGTTCACAAATAAAATAAAATAAAAGACCGAAAAAGTGCATTGAGCTAATGAGGCCGTGTTGAGAAGAAAATAGATACCATCGAGGGCGTCCATTATAGCTCTAGCATTCCCGATTATGATACACCCACTCAAGGATGAAGAACGCCAGCTTATTGCGAGATAGCATCGCGCGATGTTCATTGCCGCGCATTGTCGCACACCATGCGCCATGCGCCATGCGGCATTCCTCGTTCCTCGCTCAGACAACCGACCAACAAAACAACGTCGTCATGTTTGGCAAACAGTGCCAGTGTCGCGGGGCACAGAACAAGCCCAGCAAACGCCGCGAGCCGCTTTCGGCAACGAGTTGTCGGGACGTATCCATCTGTTCTGCCGCCGGACCTGACACAAAAAGGAGGACTAAAAGACGTTGGTCAAAAGTGATAAAACAGGAAATAAAAAATATATTAAAAACAACAACAATAGGGTATTATCACAAAAAATGAGTACCATTGAAAATATGAGGAAGATTTATTTATTTTTTTCATTCATAATTACTGATTTAAAAAACGCCCTAAAACTGCACATTTCGAAACGGTTCGAACTGGCTACAACGTTATTATGATGTAGATAACGCCACTGCTGGTAAGACGACTGTCTCCGGCGTTCGTCGGCGTGACGTCAGCAACGCCATACTTTCGAACAAAAACGAACATGTCGTTTTGGCGGTAAATGGCACATTTTAAATTTTCACGGAAAATTAATTCTTGAACATAAAAATAAAATTCCATCTTTATCGTAGTTTTTTTCGAAAAAAGGCATTGAATAATATTCAAATAATAAGAACACTCGAACTCGATGACTCTAATCTAACCGGGAGTAATAATTTCCTTCTTATTTAAACTTTCTTACAATAAACATACCACAGTTTGGGGACGCCATAGTCAAAGTCCCACTGGGGAGATGAAACTCTAATACGGTCACACTATACCTACATAAATACATATCACAAAAGTCTACATATCGTCGCAAAAAAGCAATATTGCTGTAACAGCCAAAGCCATGTAAGCCATAGTATTTATCATCAGCAGAGGAAAATTTATAATTGGCATAATTTATTGTTTATATTGTTATATATATGAAAATTATGGATTTGCTGTTAATTTTCCCAAAAAAAGTAAATAAATAAAAAAGCAGGGTTTAGAGGCTTACATATCAATTAAAAAACATAATATTGATAAAACGAATGAGTTTTTCCAACATCGTACTGTCTTATTTTTCATTGTAGAGATAGATGGACGCAGAATACAAACCTCTGTGAAATGGTGTATACAAAATATTTTCGTGGTAGTGGTGATTACAGCACAGTATTGCTTTCCTGCGACGATATATAAAATAATTATAAAATCGTTGGTGGTAATATTTGCTACCGTTATAGTAAAAAAAACTCAAAGCTATTCAATTTGTTGTATTTAACTATATTTAAAATTCCTCCAAAATCGACATATTAACCACAGTGCGCCGTTGATGCCGTCCGAGGGCCAGCCACGCGAGAAGATCTCGCCAAAAGATCTCGGAATAAAAAAATAAAAACAAAACAACCAAAGACCGCAGCAGCATCCTGAGAAATCGTCCAGACGATGCCGAATAGCTTTGTCCAGACAATCCACACAACACACATTCTCAACTAGCAAAAAAATAATTCAGCCGTCAAAAGGGCGAAATAAACTGTACGAAATCTTTGTGACTTTAATATTATTTTTGTACATTTTTATTGATGTTCAACTATTGCTTTATACGTGTTAATTAAATCAATTAACGGAATGCCTCCGGCTTACTTACCGGAGATTCCTGAAAATTCCATTTCACGACAGTCAACGTCATCGGCCATCGGAGGGTTGGAGGAACCAAAACACACAACAGATACTAAGTTCGGTGAGCGTGCTTTCGGCGTGTCAGGTCCTAAAGCCATGCGATTAAAGACTCGAAGACAGAATTCAGAGTGAAGCTTAAAACTCATCTCTTCAGAAAGTCATATCCGAATGATACAGTAGTCAACCCAATTTACATGACGAAGCTAGCCGTTAGTACCTACCTAAGATCATTCATAGAAAAGTTTGAAACGTTTCATAATCCGCGACAATAATTGTTCTGCAGTCCAAAACTCGAAAAATTTATATTAAAAATAAATACTAAATCGTCCTTTGCCACTAACTTTCTAAAAATTGTAATATAAATAACAAATAGGAATAAAATAGTAACTGCAATATCATGCAATGTGCAGTGTTTTCTTATATTGTGTCCTGTGGGTGTAAAATCATATCTTCCCAAACTAAAACTTTGAAATATAACGTGTTGGTTAATCTGGTGTGACTTGCCCAGTAAATATTTGCACGGCGCCCTTGAGGTGATTTTTCACAGAAAACGACGATTTATAAATTATCAATTTATTGAAACATGTAGATATCTTTACTTTATTAATAATGACGCCACAAAGTGAATACCAATCGTTCGAAGAAATTATATCAATTATTATTTAATCATTGTAGAAAATAGTATTAACGTAACCTAAATGAAACATGAAAACGGAAGAAAAAAAAAGACAGAAAATAAAAAGATTTCAGTCGCATCTGGGACTCGAACCCAGGACCTCTGCCTATCCGGGGCAACCGCTTAACCAACTTAGTTAATGAGAGCAGTTCAATTTATGTCATATTCATCGATATCATATCTCAAATTCAAAAATTTGTCAATAGTATTCTCCATTTTTAATCCCATATTATTGGAAGCTATCTTTATAATGGTTCGAGTCCCAGATGCGACTGAATTTTTTTTATTTTCTGTCGTTTTTTCTCCGTTTTCATGTTTAATTTAGGTTATGTTAACAAAAAGTTGTCCAAAGAAGCGAAACTAGCAGTCAACAATGGAGTGCTGATACCAACCCTGGCAGTGAGGCATGGAACTGGCAGAGGAAAGATGCAAGGAGACTGAATGCTGTAGAAATGAGATCTCTTAGACGAATGTGTGGTAAAACCATGTATGATCGTATGAAAAATGTTGAGATTCGTAAATAATGCCAGGCTGATGTAAGCGCAGTGAGCAAGATCAAGAAAGGGACGCTTAGACGGTTATTTGGCGGTCCGTCCTCTCTGCCTACCCCAGCGGGGAAACGGCGTGATGGTTAGTTAGTTAGTTATGTAAATATTATTTTCTACAATGATTAAATATTAAAATGAGGTTTTTGAATCTCAATAAAAATAATAAATAATTGAAAATTAAATGACTATTTGTTTAGCTCATGCGTTGCACGCCTCTCAGAGTCTAGACGAGGCTATCGACTAAACGACCGCGGTCGTTCGAATGCCGATCTGGCGACCGTTTAGCCAATGCCGAATGACGAATTTAATAAATCCGAATTATAATAACGCGCGTCGAACAAAAAGAAGCGAGGCAATAAAAACCTCATTAGTTACTATGGCTATATTATTATTTTGTATCGGGATTGAACGAAATTGGGACACATTTTTTTATAAGAGTCTCAAATGCAAAGTTATGCAGTTTATGGGCACGCTGCTGAGAGTTACGTTGTTACCTCTCTTTTTTTAGATGTGTTATTTATTAACGAGAGAGAGAGATAGAGGGATTAGTTACAACTGAGCCATAAGCGGTATGCCTTTATCTGAATTCTACAGGGTTTGAATGGTTGCATTGCTTGGAGAGGTGTGAGAATTTTTTGATTTACCCAAATAATTAATTACGACTCGTTTTTTTCTGTTAATGTTGTAGTATAGAAGAGTCTGAATTATATATTGTTTTAGTGAAAGTCGTGAACTAACTAACTAACTAACTAAACTAACCATCACATCGGCAGAGAGGACGGACCGCCAAATAACTCGATCTTTGCATACACTACTTGCTACATACATCGTCTCATACATTCTCTTCTATTATTCCGACTTCTGACATGGCACGACTCAAGTATTTGATCCACTTGATCGTGCCATGTCTTCCGCGGGCGTCCCCTGCTTCTTCCATTCACATTCGGGTCATATATTCTCCTTACACTTTTTTTTAGGAAATGCGGAGGAGTGGTGAAATGTTAGCGTTAATTCGTGAGAGAATGCTGTCAATAGAGACTGTAATGCTGTGCATGGATCAAAGAAAATAAAAAGGAAAAAACGTTTTTAGAACTGGTATCTAAACATAGCTTTTAATGATTTTTATTCAAATTTTTTCTTCTCAATTTCAGAGTATTAGATTAACTATTTTTTTATATTGAAACATCTATATAAATTAATGTTTTTGCACAACATTCACGGCATCATTAGTATCGTAGAACAGGCACTGCCTAGTTAGAAACTAATGTTGACTGGGTCATAATGTATTCACGCACATAATTATGTTTTTTGTATCAAATTTATTATAAATAAATGAAATATCCTATTTCACGGTCCAGTCTTCTTTGCATGCCTTCCTTTATTCCCATAAGAAATGGGAACGTTTAAACTAGTATAGATACAGGTGTAGATATCACCCTGGCGAGGTGATAAATTAGATTTTTTTGGTTGTTTTATTGATTGGTCAATGGTCTCTAAAATATTTGGAGTGCGATGGACAATTATTGCACGGCTCATCCCTAAGTGTGAGTATCTCCCAAGAGTAGGCGAAAAATACAACATTTTATACATGCATGCGCAAAACTCATACAAATTTAACGAATATATTTTTTTGAATAGTCAATAGCATTCACATCATATATTATCAAAATTATTTTCACAGTTAATTTCACCGGTAATAAATCGTTTTAAGCACCATAAAAATTGAAATCGGGAGGGGTTAAATATAATCATATAAATAAGTCGTCTCAGCGCGGCCTAACCACAGTTTAAAAATGGTTTTGAACACCGAAACAGCTGTCAGAATAATAAAAAAATCTAAAATACTTGCAGAACTTAATAATAACATTATTAAATTTGATTTACATAATTTAAAAAAAAAATTAAATGGAGTTCTACGTATTAAACACAAATCAAATTTAATAATGTTATTATTAAGTATTTAAGTGTTTATTATGGTAACAGCTATTTCGGCGTTCATGACCATTTTCAAACTGCAGAACATAATAATAAGATTATTAAAGTTGATTGCCATTAAATTAAAAAAAAAATTAAATGGAATTCTACGAAGTAAACACAAAAACCATTCATTTATTTGACCACGCCGCGGCGGGATTAAAACCCGTGACCTTTGGATTCAGAGCCAATGAGCTTATCTCATTGGCTCTGAATCAACATCAACATCAGATAAATGTTGAACCGATGTTGTACAACCCAAATTAATATAGCCTATTCATAGCGTGAAAAATACGTAGATTACAACAGAACCTGCAACAGCGATGACACTCCGATAGAAAAGAGAACAAATAAATAAATATCAAAGTATAATAATAATAAAAAATGATGAATTAAGGTCGCTCTACATTGGGCACCAACGGATACCCCGATCAATGAATTTGGTGCAGAGTAAAAAAAAAAAAAAAAGCCTGCAAGGAATACCCGAACGCCGAGGTTGTGACCGCGATAATTAGTTAACTTTGCTTTCGTATGGGCAGCTACGAACACACTCTATAATATATAAGTACATACAATTTATTATTTCTTCAAACGATTAGTATTCACTCTGTGGCGTCATTATTAATAAATTACTATTTTATTAATACACAGCTATCTATCTACATGTTTCGAAAGCGATGCCTTTTTCATCAGGAGTATATAGAATACTCAAAATAATAAACAACTATAATAAATAACTATTCAAAAGCGTTGCTTGAAATGGCTTTAGCCGTGTTTAGGGACCAGATCTAAATAGCCAGTTACTTCCCCACATTCCTCCTCTACTCCCCGATACTTCCAACGTCATAAGATACCCCAATTGGGGATCCCATAGTCCCAATGACTGCAGCCGATTGGGAGCAGATATATATCCAAATAAATAAAAAAATCAAATAACAAAGATATATTAATCGCACTCTTATTAACCAGAAAATTTGGTCAGGATTTATTCACCAAAATTAATTTAATAAAACATTTCACAAAGGGGCAACTCTATCCAAAATGAATTGTAAATTTCCACGTCATGCCATGTAATGCTTCGCCGCTGCGGTGCATAGATGCTATCGCCCCCGATCCGAACAAAAGTGTACAAATTAAATACCGATTTTGAATTAATAATGTCGTGCCATGCACCATGTTAACAGCGGTTGCGAACCGGTTCGATAGCCGCGCGGAGACCCGACTCTCCCTCAGCGCCGGGGTCGGGATTCGTGCACGGGTTACGCGTGCACGCCATTATAACGCGATACGTTAATGAGAATTAACCTTTAGTTATGATGACAAGTAGAAACGAAATTTTAAATTGAGTTATTGCGAGTAACTTTTAATATATATACTGTTACTGCTAATATATAGGGATATGAATGTTCCTCTAAAAACGCAAAAAAAATAACACAACGTATTCATACATAACTTTATTACATAACTTATATAAATTTATATCTACCGTCTGCGCCGGAGTATTCATATGGAAAAACTTAAGGAAAAGGTTCCTAAATTTATTTATTTCATCAAAATATTAAGATCTATACTTGGTAATAAATTAATTAATACTATGCTCTTCGTGAATCCATCATTTCATATTGCATATTTATCTGGGGGGGTGCAGCATTCTCAATCCTACAACCGCTCGAAAGAGCGCAACGGGCTGTAGTATTAAAGGTTATGTTCGATTTATCTTACAGACATCCGACTGAAGCACTATATAATGAAAAATGGATTTTTAATTATAAATTATTTTTATTAAGATTTAAAAACCTCATTTTAATATTTAACCATTGTAGAAAATAATATTAACATAACCTAAATGAAACACGAAAACGGAAAAAAACGACAGAAAATAAAAGATTTCAGTCGCTTTTGGGATTCGAACCCAGGACCTCTGCTTATTCGGGGCAACCGCTTAACGTACTTAGCTAATGAGACCAGTTCAATTTACGTCATCTTCATCGATATCATATCTCAAATTCAAGATTTGTCAATATTATTTTTTTTTCCGTTTTCATGTTTCATTTAGGTTATGTTAATATTATTTTCTACAATGATTAAATACTACTACTTCTGGGTCCGTCAATTATTAATTTACTGTTTACCGAAATACTATAGAGAACGACTCAACGTAAACAAAATATTGTCCGCGAAAAGAAACGCGAAAATGGGTCTTCTGCAAGTACCCTCAACTCGTACTGCATGCGGACAGAGATCACATACTTCTCTTAGTCCCTTCATATACAATAGGCTACACCCCTAACTCAAAACACCATGTACAAGAAATACCAGATTTAAAAAAAAACACCCTTTAATGAGTGATCTCTCGACAGCTCAGAGTGGAAGATACTCTTAGTGTCGCCCTGGTGATAGATCACCATTCAGAATTGAAACGTTACTTGAAATGGCTTTTAGCCATGTTTGGTGAACAGATCTGAATAGCCAGGTATTACCCCACCTTCCGATTCCCCTTCTCCTTCCCCTCCCCGCTACCATCAGCCTCACAACATTCCCAATTGGGAATGCCATAGTCTCACTCACTGGCTCCAGACGGTTGGGAAAAATAACAATTAAGAAAATGTTTCCATCTTGCGGAGAAAACAGACTTCAACTGTAAGTACCAAACAGAATAGAGAATCATTATCACAATTATTTTCTGAGTAATTCGGTTTCACCGGTAATAAATCACTTTAGACAACATAAAATTGATATTGGGTGGGGTTAAACAGAATCATATAAATAAGTCGTCTCATATAAAAAACAGTTTGCAAATGGCTCTGAATGCCGAAAAATCAGAAACAATAATAAAAAATAATAATAAAAAAACTAAAATACTTGCAGAACTTCATAACATTATTAAACTTGATAATATACAACAATTATTAACGGCTAAACTGACATTTTGGGCCCGAAGGTTACAAGAACATCCGGCCGCACTCAGTTTCATTTGACAATACAAACTTTACTTGAGGATATCCTGGGCTACCCAGTACTTCCACTAAAGAATGGTATTCGCTATAAGATGAAAAATAATAATAATAGCTGCTAAGATGAAGGGAATTTTTAGCACAAAGAAAATGGCTATAAAATCTACCTGACCTTTTGAAGGTCCAAATTAAAACACGACCCACTTGAATGATGCCAATTTTATTTTCAAAAAAGGTTTTAAATAAGAAAAGGCTCCAATCTAAAAAAGGAAAATTGGATGTAAATGCCGGTAAAAACAATCGAGAAAAATATTATCAAAAGTCGATTTCCGTTTTGCAAAGGCTTCGTTTGGAATTTTTCAAAGTTCTTGACTCAAAGGGATCATAATTTATACCTTTTAACACTTTATATCGATACGTAATTTTTTTTTTACTTTGGAGTGAAATTACCTTCCAATGAACCTACATTTACAGGAGTGACATGAATTGCCCTATGGCTAAAAGTAGGCTGTATGTAGTTTTTCAATATCGTTTTAAAATTACCATTTTATTTATATATATATATATATATATATTTTTTTTTGTTGATAAAAGTGATGTAAACAAAGTTATTGTTATATTTTTTAAACAATTTTATTATTTATTTATTATATTGTTATGATGGAATGCAAAACAACTATTTTTGGTACACTCTCCATGTTACATTTGAGAGCAAAACCAAGTACAGTGGAAGGCAGTTCATTTCAAATACGTGATGATTTCACGGTGAAGGGTTTTTAGTGGTGGATCAGAATTAAACGGGTTAAATCTCATGACTTGGGCGAATGAGGTAATGCGTATGTATTACGTGTAGACACCTGAAAATTTCGCGTTTGCGTTAACGCGAAAAACGTGAATTTGAACGCGGATAACGCCAAATTAGCAATTTTCAAGTTAAAAAAACCCATATTTTCGTATTTATCATCTCTGGTATTTAAAAAAAAATCATATAATATTACACGTTCTAAATAATTCATTGTCTACGGTTTGGACAAACTTCAAGAGCGATAAAATGGAACACAGTTAATATCATGTCGAAACCGACGCGTACAGATGTCATTCGTTACGAATTTCATAATAGAATTTGAATAATAAAAATAGATAAAAAAAAATAACGTCACTCCCATTGAAAAATTTCAAAAAGGGAAACAGAACACCAATTTTGTTACAAAATCCGTTTTTTTCTAATTTAACGAATTCACAAAAAAATAACACGAAATTTTCTGAAAAATTTTACGAATTTCACAAAAAATGACGCGAAATTTTCAATATATAATCGTGTGTAAGGTTTCGACGGGATTAAAATATGTTTAAAATACGTACCATTACTGTTTGGTTACTGGCGAAGTAAGCAATAAGTTTCGTGGATAGAATTCCAAACTATTCTATTGCTTAACGTAGATTTGTGCTGAAATTTTCGTTAACTTACCTGAAAAGAAAGGAAAATATCAGTTAGTACTCTATCTTTGTAAATGCATTTCAGTAGAAAAAAAAACACGTGAATCACTAAGGTAAGAGTAAAAAAAATCTTTTTTATTTCATAATTAACATTTAAATTCTGTGAAATATTTTTGTAGGCTGTGTGACAGTGAGGCATGGAACTGGGAGAGGAAGGATGAAAGTAGACTGAATCCTGTAAAAATGAGATCTCGGCGAATGTGTGGTGAACGTGTGAAAAATGTTGAGAATGCAAGGCTAATGAAAGCGTAATGAGTAATATTAAGAAAGGGACGCTCAGATGGTTTGGGTAAGTAGAGCGCATAAACAAATAAAGGAGTGTAAGGAGAATATATGACGCGAATGTGAATGGAAGAAGAAGTCGGGGACGTCCGAATTAGACATGGCACAATCAAGTGAATCAAATACTTGAGTCGGGCCATGTCAGAAGTCGGAATAACAAAAGAGAATGTATGAGAAATTATATGAATGAGAATGAAACAAGAAGCGTATGCTAAGATCGAGTTGTTCGGCGGTCCGTCCTCTCTGCCTACCCCTGCGGAGAATCGGCGTGGTGGTTAGTAGTTACTTGACAATATATATAATGTGATGGCGAATTAACAGGTCTAGGATTACATTTTTACAGGACAGAAAACAAAAGGAAATACGAGGATTCATTATAATCTACATACCTACATATAGTAGGTACAGAAATACATCGGAGCGTTATAGCATTTTTTTTTTAGATAACGTAAAAACAAAACAGAAAAAAAAACAAGTCGTGTTAAGATACGTTAATACAACAATTCAAATGAATAAAAAAAAACACTCTAATTTGAAAATGGCTGTGAACGGCGAAACAGCTGTCACTGAAAAGCATAACGCAAACTAGCAGAAATTAATATATCATTTTATTAAATTGGATCAACTTTAAAATGCAAAAACAAAAATTTGTTATGTCACACGCAGCCAACAGCAAGGACATAACAACTAAATCGTTTAGTAAATTTAAAATCAATGTCCGCGTGTGGGACAGCGCGTATAATGGTAAGTAGTAAGTTACCATTAAGTAGCAATTTAGTTGCCTCGATTAGAATCTTTTCTATTTTTCGGTTAAATAACCCCTTCTACGCTGCGCGCGCATCCGTGTAGTTAGGTGGGTGCTATTGTCGCCCTGTTTGGAAATGCACACAATCAAGTTTTAGTACAAATACAAGAGTTTACTAAAACTCTTACTTAATTTCAATTGCACGTGTGGACGGCACTTACCTATCACTCTTCTTGGGATAGTGATTTAGTTACCACTTATCACTGTCCTTGCTACCAAAACTACGTGCAACCTACGCATTAGAGCTATTTGTATTAAATTTTATTTTTTATAACTTATTGAAGTTTGTAAACCTCATTGTAATATTTAATCATTGAAGAAGATAATATTAACACATCCCAAATGAACCACGAAACCGAAAAAACAACAGAAATTAAAAATCGAGTCCCAGATGCGACTGAAATCTTTTTAATTTCTGTTATTTTTTCGGTTTCTTGGTTCAGTTTGGGATGTGTTAATATTATCTTCTTCAATGATTAAACTATTTTTATTATGTCAAAATATTTTACTAAGGAAAATCGTTTGACGCGAGGTGATAGAAAAATGATACTATTAAACTATAGGAATAATTTAAATAATAAAATTAAATATGTATGAGGAAGGTTAAAAAAACTGTAAAAGTAATTTAAAACACATCAAATCTTGTACTCCATTAATTTAAAATAGCAAAAATAAAACACCCTTAGAGCTTTCCTTATTTTCCATTTTTCATGTCAATATCTTCTATCAGGGAAAATCCTTCGATGCGAAGTGACATTTTCCGTTCCGGGGTTAAGTGGGAGGAAAAACGAGGCTTCTAACGCCAATGGAATATCGGCCTGTCCAAATTCATTTCACAGGTCGCCCGTGACGGGTGTCAACTGGGGGGCTGTATTAATAATCAAGGGTGTGCGGTCCTGCCGCTGAGAGTTACGTTGTAACGTCTGCTTCGGTTGCCGTCGTTATTAAGTGTTTTTATTATCTTTAGAAGAAAGACAAACATTCCCAGGTAACAGAGGCGTGCTGTCCATATAAGAACATAGGCACTGCCTACCCTACCTTACTCGCATTAAAATATAAATAATATTAAAATCCATAATCAATCTTCACTTTCAATCGTCACACCAACTTCACCAATATAACGTGTCAAAGGCAGGTACTAAGTATGCCTAATGACGTAAACATCATATTAAAAATGTTGAATCTATTCTTTCAAACATATATTATATGTGTGGAATGCGCGTCAATGGACGACTCGTCTGTATTAGTGTCTAAAAAGCAGTGCTTTTCAACAATGCCAGCAAATGTAGCCAGTGCCATATTGTGATACATGTATTAAAGAGAAAAAATTAATAACGAAATAATTATAATATCATGATGGCATTCTTTAAAAATTTAGCGGAAAAAAAACGAAATTTTATATATTCAGTAACTGGTAATGCTTAAATAAAGCGGTGATTTGAATATGAGGTGTAACCTAATCAATCCTAGCCAGCAGCTTAGCCGTTCTTAGAGAAAAGTTGCACGAAGGGTGTTGTCAGAGGTAATTTTCCGCTGTTTTTCCTATTGCCTACCCTGATAACAAACCCTGTGCACGCCACTGCCGGGTAACAAATAACATGACCATGTTTCAATTCCAAGTCCATCATTAGTGGGAAAATATTTCTTGTGCAAGTGATGGAGTATTTGGCTAGCAGGGGCATTAAACGCGCGATGTTCGGGCAAGGAATCCGACGCTTTGGATCACTCGGCCACTATAATAGATCCCAATCCCACGAAATATCAATTTCGGAGACCGAGCTTTTGCAATGGAACAGCTTGGAACAAACTCCCTTCACATTTGCGAAAGATTGACAGCTCTACTGAATTTAGAGCTAAATTAAAGACTCATCTTTTTAAATGATTGTATTCAGAATTACGACTGGTTTAATGGTGTATTAGATTACTCAGTCCGAGGAATTTACTTATATATCTATTCACTTTCTCCTTGATTAACTTATGTCATAATAACATTTTCTTACGCTTCTATTTTTGTATGCTTTTCCACTGACAGCAAGGGCAATAATCACAACAGGTTTGTAATATGTATGTTAGTTGTAAGACTCTAGTTTTAACCAATAGTTGGAAGTCATTGACTACCATAATACGGGCATGTGCCTAGTTTGGTAGTTGAAAAAATGTTAACTCTGTACCAACACTTATAAATGAATAAATAAATATAAAAAAAAATAAATTGCAGTGTTGTGTATAAAAAATCACTAGTTATAAGTCTTAGTTGTAAGTCACTAGTTATAAGTCTCAGTAGTTAGTTGCTAGTTATAAGTCTTAAAAGTCACTAGCTATAAGTCTCAGTAGTTAGTTGCTAGCTATAATTCTTAGTTTTAAGTTATTAGTTATAAATCTTACTTGTAAGCCTTTAGTAATAAGTCTTAGCTGTACGGTATGAGTTATAGCCCTTGAGGTGATTTTTTACAAAAACGGCGCTATAAAAATCATCCGATTATTATTATAAGTCAAAGTGATAGATTTAATAAATTATTTTTAAAGCGCCCTTGAGGTGATTTTCCCACGAAAACAGCGCTATATAAGTAATCCAATTATTATTATTAAAGGTTGCGACGAAACGGTGAGTGGTAATCAATTAATACACCTACTAAACAGGACGGTAATTTTGAGGCGTTGGTGATAATTTGTAATAATTATTGAATGGATCTTCAGGATACAGTAATACTGATTAATAAAATTTATATTCAATCATAATTTCCCACCCCTGATACCTAAAAAATTGTACATATACCATAGTTTAAGAAAAAGTTGTACCAGTCTGAAGATGGCCGTAATAGGCTGAAACCGGCCAGGACAAAATTAAAAAGTGGAAAATTATCGTAATTATTAAAACAAAATAAGCGTCTAATTCAAAATTATTTTCAGTAGTTCCAAAAATGAATTTATATCACCGTTCTTACTATAGTAGGAGGGGTAATTGTATAGAAGCATAGTTGCCTTCCACGCAGTTGATTGGGGTTAGATTCTCGACCGCGACAGTATGTTTATTTTTATTTCCCGTGTTTCACGGGTCTGCGCTAGTTTAACAAAAAAATAATGAAAAGACCATTTTAAAAAAATATGTCTTGTATAAACGTGATCATAAAGCGACGCCTAAGCCTTCCCCATTACTGTTATAACTCTGCAAAATAAATTGGAAATCAATTCGATAAACGCGCTAAGCATTTTCCATCGTCATCTTATGTGCGTAATTTATCTCTCGCTAATCCATTTCAGCACCCTTCAGCTTCCAGCGCACCTACACAGATGTCGCCCTATATCCTACACTCCATCACCGGGACAAGGTAGGTTGGTGAGTGAGGGGAAGAGAGAAGCAGAATAAGGGGTGGGGGGTATTTGGCTTGAACGATTGGAGAGGCCGATAGACGAGCGGATAAACCCATTAAATCCGCGGAACGAACGAGTCATTTCTTCGACGTGAACGGGAGGAGGTGACACTGAATAGATTATCCGTAGAAGTGTGACCTATACCGATCTCGAAGAAGTCTCGCAAATTTTCAAAGACCATCGAGGCCTAGAATCCAGACAGCTAAGCATCATCCTTAATTAGCAATATACGGACGTAGATTTTTTTCACAAATTTGGCCACGGTTGTAAATCTTGTCGTGGATGGATGATTGTTAATCAAACTAAATAAAAACAATTATCGTTGTTAACACTGAGTGTTTCTGATGAATAATACAAATTAATGGTCTAGCGAAGCTTGAATATCTCCAAAGTAAGATAATGAAGGCTGTTGTTTATTACTGTTGTGATAGCGTGAGAAAAGGAGGATCAATTATGCAGTTGATGTTATTTATAACGTTGACAGATTAAACCTTAGAAAGGTACAATGAATGGAATTTGGGAAATGTCTATTTTTGTCTGTTATTGCTGCACGGAGTAAGAACTGTTATCTACTATAAGAGGTAAACACATATATTAAAATGATTGAAACAGAGAATAACATTGGATGAAAAATACTAATAATCAAAATGATAACCTTGCCAGTCAGAACACCTTACTAGGAGAACCTCACATCTAATAATAATAATAATTGGATGATTTTTATAGCGCCGTTTTTGTGAAAAATCATCTCAAGGGAGCTGTACAAATATTTCTTAACTAATTATGTACAAAAAGATACAGAAAAACATCTGTATGATAATTACAAGTAAAAAAAAAATAATAAGAAATAAAAAAAAATTATTAAAAAAAATAAAATAATAATAACTTTTAAAATGCCATTTGTTTGAAAAAATATTTGTTAGGGTAACATAGCTTCGCTGTTGACTTATTTGATTGTGCATAACTTGATTGTCTGCGTGTCCAAACAGCGCGACAATAGCCCCCACCTAACTACAAGGATGCGCGCGCAGCGTGGAGCGGGTTACTTAACGGAAAAAAATTCTAATGGAGTGAACTAAATTGTCATTTAAAGGTAACTTACTACTTGGCACTTATTGTTCTGCCTTTACCACTGGCTGCGTGTGACACAGGCATAATAAAGAGATTTGATATTTGAAAATGTTTGATCAATTTTACTAGAAGGAACTGCAAGGAAGGAGAATTGGGGTTACTTCAGGCACACGACCACGCCCACAGCAGCCTTCTATCGATTTACCTCTTCGGTGGGAGGTAATGTAACACCACCCCACACTTTAGAAAATACAATGCGAAATTAATGAGACTAAAAGAAAATGTTTTGTAAAACAGTGTTTCAGGCTAATAATGCGAAACTTTGAAGGGGAGGGGGGGGTTATTATTATTAGCTAATAAAAATTATACGACTAGTATTTAATTCGTAGAACTCCATTTTATTTATATTTAAATTAAAGAAAATAAAAAAAGATGTGGTTTAAATATAGCCTTAGAACAAATAATATTATAGGAACAAGCCTCAAAAACTCATAGAGTAGAAATCCTAAACTTAATAATAGTGGCATTTATGAATTAAAGCGACACATATCGGACAGACGGAAAGGCTCTATCAACAAGATTTAAAGAACACAACGATGGCTTAGGCTTAGAGTTAAAGTGTTGCAACTACAAAACTAGATATACATAAACTAGATAGAAATATGATATTTATGAATAAAAATAATTGATTGATTTTTAGCAATTTCCTAATAATTGCCATCTTGTAGTTACATCGATAATAATAAAAACACTCAATATTCGTAGGACATATCTTAGTGAATAATCACCTTTCCCTTGGCAACGAGCCTAAATGTGTGTGCGTATAGAAATAAAGGGTTGTAGATTAAATTCACTAGATAAACTAGAGAACAACAAACGAACTAATGATCCTAATATAACTTTAATAAATAAAATAAGAAAAATGATCTCTTCACCATTTAGTGTTTTCACAAAATCAAATGACGGCCTCCATGGTCTACGAATCCAAAGGTCGCGGGTTCAAATCCCGGCGTGCGCAAGTAAATTTTATTTAATTAATTTGTGCCGCTTCACAATTAATTCATTTAAAAATAATATGCAGTATATTTGGGCACGTTCCAGAGTGGAAGATACATTAGGTATCGCCCTGGTGAAAGACCACCATTCAGAATCGAAACTTGCTTGAAATGGCTTTTAGCCGTGTTTGGTGACCAGATCTTCATAGCCAGGTATTTCCCCACCTTACTCTTCTCCTTCCCCTCCCCAATATCTTCAGCATCACAACATTCCCCAATTGGGGATGCCAGTCTCGCTGACTCCAGACGGTTGGGAGCAGTTGTGCGGTATTCATAAAAAACAACAAAAAAAAAACAATATGATTCATTCAAATTCATTGCATTAATAGCGATTCACGTTCTGACAACTGTCACCATTAAAAGCAGGGAAAAACAGATTTCATCTGAAAGTACCAACCAGAAGAGATAATTTTAATTATCACAACTATTTCCGAGTAAATCGGTGTTAAATATTAATAAATCATTTAAAACATCATAAAAAGCAATATTGGGCGGGGATAAATAGACATTATAAGCAAGTCATAGCAATGTGGCCTAACCACAGTTTGCAAATTGCTTTGAACGCCGAAACAGCTGTCACTAAATTAAAAACTAAAATACTTGCATAGCTTGATGATACCGTAAGATAATATTTATTTTCTTTAAAAAAATAGAGGTTTATCAGCTTCAATAAGTTATTACAAAAATTTAAATTTTAATTTTACTCAATTTTTAATTATTCATTATTTTTATTGATATTTAAAAACCTAATTGTAATATTTAATCATTGAAGAAAACAATATTAACATAACCTAAATGAAATATGAAACCGGAAAAAAAACAGAAAATAAAAAGATTTCATTCGCATCTGGGACTCGAACCCAGGACCTCGGCCTTTCCGGGGTAACCGCTTTACCAACATAGCTAATGAGACCAGTTCAATTTACGTCATCTTCATCGACATTATAACTCAAATTCAAGATTTGTCAATATTATTCTCCTTTTTTTTCGGAAAGGCAGAGGTCGTGGGTTCGAGTCCCAGATGCGACTGGAATCTTTTTATTTTTTATTGTTTTTTCCGGTTTCATTTTTCATTTAGGTTATGTTAATATTATTTTCTTCAATGATGACTAATTTTACTGTCGTTATTAATTCTTTAAATATGCATTACCATCAAAACGATTTTTTTGTTGTTTTAACCTCATTCTACGTAGGTATATCAGTGCTGAACCGATTGACTCCCGATGCCGTCAAATCCCTCTACCACCTCCTCCAGATGAAGTGAGATAATATATCGTAGCTGCATTTATAATACAGCTTATGTGCCGTTTCGTACATTCTGAGATGATCGAAAAAATCTCCTTTAAAAAATAATTGCAGACTAGATTTGCTTAAATTTCTTTTTACAATTATTAGGCAAGCTTTCCAGCTTAACAAATATATTCTTTTTAACAAATCTAGTATTTGCAAATTATTTTTTAAAGCAGTTTTACTCGATCATCTCAGAATGTACGAAACGGCACATAAGCTATATCATATATGCAGCGACGATATACTAACTGATATGTGGTCATTACGAGTATTGTTACATTTTTAATTAGTCATTTTGTGCGAGACTTCCATTGCATTTACTCACTGAGGTTACGCGCGTCAATCTACCAGCTTTCAGGAAATACCTTGTCGGGGTCATGTAATGTGTCGTACAAACTCATCCGGTGTCATCCGGTGTGTTTTATGGCGATGCTTAGAAATAACATTATTATCGCTTTGGGAACATTCACACGGTTCCCCGCGTAATAACATCTATCAATCAGTGAAAAATTGCCTCTTTACTGGAGTAGGTATGTGGAGTGACTGCGGGAAGAGATATGAGAGGCTCATAGGAATAGGGGGGCAAGTACAAAAAAGAAAAAATTATATAATATCAATTTCTCAACAGATCTGAATAGCCGGGTGCTTCCCAATCTCCCCTCCGCTGGGCTTAAGCCTCAAAACCTTACCATACAGCAGTGTTTCTCTACGTGGGGCGAACGCCCCACTGAGTGGCAATACTCAAATAATCAATATTTGTAACAAAATGTATTAATCGGTTTTGTGTTTAATTCGTAGAACTCCATTTATATTATATTTTAAATTTAATGTAAATCAAATTTATTAATGTTATTTTTAAGTTCTGGAAGTATATTGAATTTTTTATTATTGTGAGAGCTATTTCGGCATTTAAGGCCATTTTCGAAATGCGGTTAATCCACATTGTGACGACTTATTTTAATTTAGTTAAAAAAAATCGCATCTCTCTTAATTTTATTTGATATACAAAGCTGACATTCCTAGAAAAAAAATTACAACAATAGCGCAACACGCAACTAATGAAGAAAATTTGATACTTTCACTTTAAGGATTATTCAATTAAAAATTTCGCCTGCGGCGCATTTCCCGATGCTAGCAGTGATAATTGTTTTTCTTTTAAAAGGAGGTGGCATCGAGATTTTTCAAGCCTTGAAGTGCATGGCATAAATAAGGTTGAGAAACACTACCACACAGCTTGACAGAGTTAAATGAACAAGCGACCAAAGGAGTTTTAATTCTGTACAATTCTGTATATCAACTAGCGATACCACCGAATATAAAGTAAGGTTGTATGAAATTAGGGATGGCATTGTACCTATGGCTGCAGCTGGTATGGAAATGTAACTAAAAACGAAATATTAAAAAAAACGAATATATTTACAATTTCTTCAAAAAAATTGGTATTCACATTCTGGCGTCATTATTAATAAATGAACTAAAAATTACTTTGTAAACAAGACTTTATTAATATATACACATCAACGTGTTTCGAAACCCAAGCTTTCCTCATCAGGAATATACAGAATACATATCTAATTCTGTATATTCCTGATGAGGCAAGCATCGCTTTCGAAACATGTTCACATTTAATTTAATTTATAAATATATTTATGACTAAGTAGGTCAATTCACAATATTGCTGTTTACTATAACTAACATACATAGTTAAAATTGTATAAGAAATTAAAAATAGCATTGAAGTAGATAGATAATCAAATAAGTTGGTTACTTTACTAAAATAAAGCAAAAAAAAAAAGGTTACTTATTTAAACCCACATATTGTGCGCCCACCTCATTATTTAAACCGTCAAAATTCCACCAAACTATTTCACACTCTATAGAGGTACTTGTATTTGAATTTCGCATTTTCTGAATGAACGATCAATGATTTCCATCCATTACCCAACTATCGGTAACCACTTTTAAAAGAAACTAAAAACTTCTAATATAAATCATCCAGTCGATTTAGCAGACTCTTCTTCATTTGCGCCGCTATAATCCTGAGCATTTCATACATCAAACGGCGAATCCATATTATTTGTCAAACAGGCTTTGGAAACACGCCCTCCCTTCCCTAAACATTGAATGTACCATGGCCTGCCGTTGATAGCTACGTCGTAACCTCGCCCTACTTCTCACATACGATGAATGTAACAGAACATAGAATAAAGAACACGGTATCACTTCTACATACATAAATACAAACTACATCACGTGCAAAGTCATACCATCTCAGCCCAAAACATTGTAATATAATTAAATTTTAATCTGGAGTGCCCTACCAGGTAATAATAAGATAAACCCTAGCAAGTAGTATTTGAACAGCACCCTTGAGATGATTTTTCACAAAAACGGCGGTATATAAATCGTCCAAGTATTATTATTATTATCACAATCTACACATCTGCCCTGATAATGGACATTGTAACGCTGTCCGTGAAAAGCGAAACAGCTGTTACACGTAATAATAATAATCTACAAGAACTTTTTTTAAAACTAAGCGGTTTTTTAAACTAAATAATAACATTTCTGCAAATGATTAATGTAAAATGTTTTAGTAATAATAATTATTCTGAATTTGCCATCCATATTTTGGAAGCAAATCATTCTTTTGACATAAATAAAGGTATACATTTTTTACATACAAATAAATACAACTGGTTTACAATTAGATAAATTTAAAATTTAAGAAATTAGAAAAAGTGTTAATATTAATAATCAATTATACATATAATACATATATAGTTATCTCTTAAATTCGTTTTCACACTAAGAACTACAATTATAATATAAACATTTTAAAAACAAATTTTTATTTTTCAATTATTTTACAATTTTAATTGATTACTTTGTTACTTTCATCACTTATTTCTAATTTATGATTTAATTTGTTCTATTTTCTTATTATTTGTCTATACTTGTCATTATTTTTAGTAGGTAAATTGTTTATCCTGAAGAGGGGTGCTTTGCTCCCGAAACGTGTACATATTTACATATTAAATACAGTGGTTTTAAACAAAGCAAATATTATTGATTTAATGAATAGTAACACTTTTAATTAAACCAAAAAACGAGCTGCATCATTAGGGACTGTAATAACGCTAAACCGGTTAAGGTAAATTTTAACCGGTAATTTTGTTCCTTAAAGTACATAAAGCACATTGACGTGTATTTGGTACAAACGAATAACAAATGAAAAATCAATCAGGGAATAATGGAATCTTTTATCATTTAAACAAATTTGAATTTCGAAGGAAATTGACACTTCGATAAATTTATAGTAACGTATCAATACTTGTTTTCAATATAGCGAGCAAATCAAAGCTTTAGTACGTGATATTGTCGTTTCAAATATTGCAATTTATTGGGTAGACGGTTTTCTTACGGAAAAGTATTCGTTGCTTGACTTAACTTTTCGGGCGGCCAAAGAAGGAACTAACGAACGAACAATTTTTAAATATACATATTTTTTGGATCCAAAATATCTGCAGTGGAAACGCCCACGACTGCAAAGTCGGGTATGTCTTGAAGAAAGTTTCATTCTGATATATATAGATGGTTTTTACAGAATTGTACATCACCGACGTCAGAATGAATAATAATAATAATAATCGGATGACTTTTATAGCGCCGTTTTTGTGAAAAATCACCTCAAGGGTGCTGTACAAATATTACTTTCTATTCTTATATCACTCTACGAAGTTTTTTTTTTACATTTATTTTCTCTTTTTGGACAGGCTATCATTACACATTATTTATAGACCATATAAAGAGATGCAGTTAAATTATCAAAACTAAATACGGCTTGGTCTAAGTTTTCATACATGTTAAATTGAAAAAAAAAAGGTAAATGTATTTATTCCTTACGATATTATGCAAGACACTAAAGAATAGACTTGCCTTAACGTACGATTTCAACGGCTGGAGGCAAAGGTCACGCGACAACCGTTTTACCACAAGCCTAGTTCACCGCCGTCCCGTTTGTTTGCTTGATTTTTACTGGAGTAAGCAAATTATAAAACATTTAGAGTCAAACTAAATACTCTAATAAAAAAATATTTGGTTTTTGTAAACAGGCCGAACCTTCTTACTTATTTGTTGTTTGACTTAAATTGGCAAATGCGTGTTAGGGCATCTCTGTGTATTAATTGATTGTAGATACTCTCAGTGAGGGAAAGCCATTCAAAATCGAAACGTCGCTTGAATAGGAAGACGTTTCTCAACTTCCTCCCTATCTCCTTCTCTTCATTTATTTATTAATTTATATCTATATATAATACAGTACCATTTCACACAATAAGTTTTTTTTAAGTATAATAAAGGTGGCTTGTACGGTGTTTTATAAAGTGGAGTGTAAGGTAGGTTTGAAGAGGTGATACTGTGAATGGAGTGTTATATGTGTCGTGACCACCTCACTAGAAGAACCTGTGCTGAGGTGTTCACGTGGATGTGTTAAATGTGGTACAAGTATTGATTAGTTTCGTTTTAATGTTTTAGTTTTGCTATATAAATGTAAATTAGGTATATAATTTGAAGAGAAATACATTTTATTGTTTTTGTTTTGGTTACAGTAGGCAAATCCTTTAAAAAATAATAAACATGTAATTATAGATACTTTAGACTAAGTTACACTCTTTCCCACTCCCTTCAGTCTCACAACATACCCCAATTGGGAAATTAGGAATGTAATAGTCCCACTGGCTCCGGCCAGTTAAGACTCTTGCGCGGTGTTCACATAAAAAAGACGCCCGAGAATATAAGAAGTAGGGGATGCCCCAGAAAGACGCGACACGATCAAAACAATCAATGACGTGATGGCTGGTTAGTTGTGCTTTCCAAGCCTAACCAAAGTCCCAATTTGCTTTGAAAATTGGCACTCCATCATCGCTGATTACCCTTTCGCAGTGATATATCACCGCCTCGAGAGTGACTGACTACACGCGCAGTACAAGGCAGCGCACAAAGGGGCGATTCGCAACATATGTGGACAAAATTACGCTCTGAAGACCAAAATCTTCTAGAATCATCGTACCTTTTTATTACATTAACATCACATATGACACCCTGCGCAAATAATTTCCCTCAAGTATGTCATCTTTGAGGGTGCAGTGTGAAGAGTATTTTAAGTAAAGTAGGAAGGAGATGAGATTCTAGGAAAAATAAGAGTATATGAGGGGTGGGTAGGAATCTGCGTTCAGTGTGTCCAGGAGTGACGAACGCATTAATCCCCCCCCCCCCCAACTGCGGTGCAAGACCTGGACAAACCTCACCCCATATATCCGGGAACCCCTGCTAAGTCACCAAACGTAGCGAACTACTTGGGGTGACCTATTTCAGAGGTATTAGTTTGCCAATGATTGGTTGCTGGGGCGGCGGTACCCATACCCGCCTCCTCCCAATCTTGATAGAAAGATCAAACGAATCAAATATCACAAATACATATAGGTATATCTAACACGTCTTACCCGGCAGACTACAACCAATGATGATTTAGTGTAGTTATAGCCCAATGCGCTCATATATTCCTCTATTCTCACACCTTACATACACTCCATACAAAAAACACAATATACGTCACCCGGTAACACTTAATACCTATATAACAAACAAAATAATACAATTAAACATATTATCATAGGTACTGAATTCGTATAATATTCAATATCTGCAAATTGTATCTCAATCTTGTAATCAAGGGCCAAGTTTCTTTAATAAAATAATAAAAAAATCAATTAGAATTAAAAGTAGAAATCATTTTTCTCAAATGACAATGTTTTATTAAAAACAAAAACAAAAAATATTTTCTTCGATAGATTTGTGGTTATTTTGGGGCGTCATTATTAATAAAATAATAATAATTACTTTGTTTGCATCACTGTTTTTAATATATAAATATCAACATGTTTCGAAAGCGAAGCTTTCCTCATCAGGATACACAGCATACTAATAAATAATGGCAAGTATATATAAATTATACAAATAAATATGATATAAATCAAAGTAATTCTTATTAATTTATTGATTCGTCCCATACTGTCCAATGCTGCAGAAAAGGAACTCTGCGTACCACGGGAAACAAGTGGGTTGGCCTAAAGTTATAGCCAGATGCTAGATAAAACAACCAAAAAATGCTATCTTAGAGAAAAATGGTATTTATCATTTCTAATTGCAAATTAGCTAGAAATGGCAACACCCCAAACAAGTCACTTCATCAATTTTTTTGTATGTACTTATGAGGTGGGGAGGGAGATAGGGAAAAGGTTGAGATTATAAGGTTCAAACGTGCAGACCTGGTCACTAAATACGGCTAAAGACATATCAACCAACATTTCGATTCTGAATTGTGGTCGCTATGGAGTACCATAACGACCACAGTGAAACCATATCTACCACTCTGAAAAGTACCACAAATACACAATATTTTCAGATGATAAATAAAATAAAATTCTGTCCTCAAGCCCGCTAGAAAAGAGAGATAATTTTAACAAATATTTTTGTCCACGTAAAGTCGCTAGTTGGAACCTTTGTGCGGCGTAGTATCGATGACAACCCGTTTATCAACCACCGCCGGTTTATTGTGCATTAAATATTAATGTAATGACAGCCAAGCACCATTTTTACCACTCCACTTTGGAGTAATGTCGTACATTGTACTGGGAGTGCCTGTATCGGGAAACTGATCAATTCTAATGATGTTAATATCGTGTGCTGGGTATTTACCTAAGTAACCGTACCCCAAGTTGGATTACTATATAATGCTTATTACTATGGGTGGGCGGTAGGCCTGTTGCTAAGTAGGCAGTATAATATAGCGGACCTTTATGTTATAGCAGACCTATTACAGTAGAAGACCTGTTCAGTAAAATAAGCTTCAACAGTGTAGAATCCTTATTGCTCTACATATAAATCAAACATAGAAAGAGTTCAGAAAAAGTTTTTGAAACATGTTTCTTATCGCGCGCGAAATGATAAAAACTATAATAATAATTGGATGATTAGTATAGAGCCATTTTTGTGAAAAATTACCTCAAGGGCGCCGTAAAAATATTACTTCATATCTAATTATGTACAAACAGATACAGAAAAAAACACACTTACCTGGTAGGTCGTTTCAGATGAACAGTTTTATTAGAAAATTTAAGCTTAGAGATGAAATGATTTTTACAGTTGATAAGTTTTCCTCTCTTTCTATTGATATTACATTTATTAGAAGATTGATGGCAGAAGAATTAATTTTTAAGACTGGAGAATATTTATAAAATGACCTTAAAAAGCTTAAGAAAATTTTATCAACTGGCGATGTATTTTATTCATATTTGGTCGGCCGGTTTTCCTGATCGGTAACCTGTGTCAGTACAGTGCCGTTGGTGGTGTACTGAATGGTTTTTCCGTCGGGCAATGTCCATGTTAATATGTTGCCGGATTTGGCGAGGACAATCTCTCGGCCCCAGGAGTCGATCACCGTCATACCGCCGTAGTCCTGTAGCTGGAAAATAATCGTGTTGCCGAACCGGTCCTGCCTGCCGGTCAGCCGATAGCTGTCCAGCTTGTTTTCTCCGTCCCTCACCTCCATGAAATGGTCCTTGGAGCCGTCCTTATAAGAAACCATATACCGGTATGACCAGGAGCCTCCGTGATAAGGATGAGTGAGAACACCACTTGTTTTCTGGATTTGGACATCCTCCAGAGTATAGTCCTTCAGTGTATTTCCCTCAATCCCGTAGGTTTGCCCACCTTCCAAATGCAGGAACTGGTTATATTTTATACGATTTTTCTGAATTTTTTCCGATACCACTTCAATAGAGGGCAAAGTGAAGCCCCAGCCGTACCCCAACCCATAAGTCTTAGGATTATGGCAGTTATCTCGGCTGCCCGAATGTAGGATATCCTTTACATTCCAATATTTAGTTTCATAACCGAAATCCCCGTAATTCACAATCTCAACATCCTGAAAATAGTAATGATAGAGAGTGGGTGGTGGATATTCATACCCATCATCCGGATTGGATGGTTTTTGGTAATAATCATCCCAAGCGCTCATTTTTCTTGTAAGATAAAGATCAATATCGCTTACAGATTCCACGTTGTAAAGCAGGTCGGCGTCGTCCGCATCCTTTTGCGCTTTCTCCTCCGCCAACGCCTTGGTGTACATGCCGTCAGAAAATTTCACCACTGTATCGTTTGGAACGGTAAATTCTTTTCCATCACATTTGATCTTTAATTTGCGGCAAGTAATACGATACTCATACATTAGCTCTGTCTTTAAATCCGGATCGAGATCTGTCATATTTGAGCTGCCGGAATCATACCGCCGGGTCATATTCAGGTCAAAGCCGTTCCGGCCGGGCAATACAAAGTCGGTTACCATATATTGCAGTGCGCCGCTGTTGGTCGATACTGCCTCGTTTTTGGTGTTGTTATAAGAAAACGGCGCTTCCAAATACTCCTTGGGGTCCTGCGCCGTACTTGGTACTGCTGCCAGGGCCATAATCTCTACAATGTTGCTCATTGTCTGCTCATTGATATCAACGTCTTTTTGTTCTTCCAATGTGATTCCTCCTATGATAGAAGTATATTTAGTAATGGTGGGAATGCCCCGCCAAATTTGGCAGGGCATCCATTCCTTATTGCATATACACAGTTGTTGTACCGTTCCTGATTGCTTGAAAAGAAAGCAAAGCCACCGGTGCAGACAAAACGGATTCCTCCGGCAGATCGTAGGCAAATGCAAATTCTGCGCCGCCGTCATACAGGCGAAGAGAATCAACATGCCGCCCGGTAACGTCGATTAATCGGAGCGCTCCAGTATCGTAGTCCACCTGCATCAGCGGCGGAAAGCGCAAAACCTTGTGGGACGAAACCGTTATATGGATCAGATCGCCGGTCAATGCTTCAATATCAAGGGCATCATCCGCAGGGGCGTGGTCAAGCACCTCTTTTCTGACAGGTCCCCGCCATTTGGACTCTTCGGTTTGGTTGTAGGCTTTCACCCGGTACTCTGCGTAGAGTGCCTCCTCCGGGATGAAATCCATAAAATAGGCATGTGGAGAAGAAACGCCTTTGCCCAGGGTGGCAATCCGTCTCCAGGAATAGGCGGCGGTGCGGATTTGCCCGCAGGTAGGCGCTGAGGCATGAATCTCCTTCCAGCTCATTCCCCGGTGGATGAAATCCCCTTGGAGGTAACCGCCATTACAGATGACGGCAAATTCCGCCGCAAGCGCGCCCTCCTCGTAGAAGAAGCGGCGTTCCAGGATATACCCATCCGCATTGTCGATCAAGCCCCAATGAATTTTGGCGGGCCAGCCTTTTAGAAGTGTTGGAACATGGATACAGCTTGGTCGGTTCATTCGCTCCCTCCTTTATGCGTATTTCACAATCACACGCTGAATTTTTGCGGTTTCACTGCCTCTGGTGACAATAAATCGGTATGCCAGTCCCGGATTCTGCACAGCCGTATTGACGAATGTGTGGATGGCCGCATTGGCCTTGCTGCTCATATCCTCCCAAACAGGCGTCTGGTCAAAGGGGTTGTTGCAGGCCTCCAACGTGAGCTGACAGCCCACAGGCAAGGCTCGTGGATCAAAGGAAATCAGACATTTTTCCACCGCCTGCCCTGTCTCGAAGCTGCGGCTGGCGGCGATGCGATTGACCACTCGGGTAAAGGAAACTGTCCGCACTGCCGACCAATTGTAGAAGTCTCGGACTTCAATTACCAGCTGCCAGCCGCCAATCAGCTCCAACCACACAGGGCTGGTGTCGGCTGTGTAGGAAACCCCGCTTTCTGCCTGAAAGGTGCGTAGGATGATCTCGCCCTCGTTAGATACCAGCTTTTCCGTGACAGTCAGCGTCTCGTTTTCATCCGGGTCTGTAACGGTATACGTATACTGAACCGCATCGGTTTGCTGTTCAAGCATAAGACTCTGACCGCTGATTGTTGGCTGGGTATTGTGAATAACTGTTACAACTTGGCCGATGGCATAGTCCGAGTATTTTTTTGCACTGTCCAAAGCTTTCACTCGCACCTGATAAAAAGAAGCACTGAGGGGTACTGTGTCTGTAATGGATGGCTGTTCAGTGGTGCCGATGAGCTGATATTCATTCGTATTGGTTTTTCGCTCCCACACATAGCGAATGGTGTCCCCATCCGGGTCGGTGGATGCGCCGCAGGTCACTGCCATGTTGTTTCCCGCTCTGGGAACGTCGCCGTATGTAACGGTACCGGGGGTTGTAGGTGGTTCGTTGTAGAGAATTTCCATAGCCAGTCCGGTGCGGTAGGCAGACTCATCGCCAACGCTGTCCACTGCCTTCACACGAACCTGATAGGTAAGGCCAACAGCCGGAATGGTATCGGCAATTGCAGGTTGCGAGGACTTGCCAATCAATGCATAGCTTCCGCCATCCACACTGCGCTCCCAGGTATACTGAATGGGATTGCCGTCCGGGTCGGTGGATGCGCCGCATTTTAAGGCAACGATGCGTCCAGTTTTTGGCCCCGGTTCACAGGAGATCTCTCCAGGTATTGTGGGTGCCCTGTTGATGGTGATCACCGAGCTGGTCTGATAGCCGCTTTCATCCCCAACGGTGTCATAGGCCTTGACACGGAATGCCACCGTGTTCCATCCGGCTGTGATCGCCTGGCTGCTGGAAAGCGCTGTGCCCTGATAAACCTGGGTATAGGCACCACTGTTGACAGAGCGTTCCAGACGGTAGCC